>JACGTP010000096.1:166840-178375 GCA_023678845.1 Mischocyttarus mexicanus | reverse complement strand
CCCCCCCCCCTCTCTTTCTCTGTCTCTCTGTCTTTCTATTATCACGCAACACAACCACGTTGGTCACGCTTTTTTCTCCCGGTTATTTACAGGTGAGTGGGAACCTTGCGGGGGGGCAACTTCTCGCGTCTCTTGATACGCCTATGCACGTAAGTCGCAAGGACTATTGTTAACACAAACGTTTATTATTTTTCCCCTATCATTTTAATTCGATCAATAATCGTCTTTCGTTCCTATCATTATTTGTATTCTCCTTTTATCGTCCTTTCTATTGGGTTGTTGGAAAAACAAAAAGATAGGTCGAATTTTTGACCACGATTCCATTTTTTCCACGGGAAAAAATTCGACATTTTTGTTCTCCTACAAAGACCTTCAAATGTCTATGGTAAGAGAATAAGTTAAAAACTTTAGTGAACGATATAGCACTTGTTTAACTAAACATCCGAACATTCTTGCTAAAACCTTACTAGAAAATGATAAGCTAAAACGTAGATTAAAAAGATTCTACCCTTCAGATCTAGGAAAAAGATTTGATTAGCTTCATAATAATAAAAAAAAAAAGAAAAATTTTTGTTCTCCATCAACCCAATGTTATACTTTTTTCTACTACTACTACTACTATTACTGCTATTACTATTTTTTTTTTCTAAATTCTCTTTTTTGTACCATTTTATACGTACAATTCATACTTTGATTTGGTTCTCTAATCATTATACATGCATAAATTACATATTAGGTGTAATAAAATGTAATCTGTTATTTATTAGTTTGAAATAAACTTATAAATAATGAATTTTATTTTTTACTACAACTAATATACTTATATACATACTTATATACATATATACCTATACTCACATTTGTATCTGTCTTCTATATATATATGATATTATCACGATAGCTTTGCCAAGATCAGGCTTATTGCGGAAAAGAAAAGAAAAAGAGCTTCGCGTGCGTTTTCAAGTAAAAAAAAAAATTTTCCAAAAATCCAGAATCTTAGCGGATGCTTATATTTGTTTCTTTTTATTATCCTCGATACATGTTGTCGTTCATTTTTACGCAATATCATCTCATCATGCGCTGTTATTAAAACACAAACGCCCGTTATCTATCGTTTTTTAATTGCATCATTTTTGGCCCTGTTATTTTGCGAAAAAAAAAACAATATATACGCCGAATAAAAAAAGCATGTTTATTATATTTATTATACATGTATATACAATACATACGCGCGGACACAAGTATTATAAACGTACGTATTATTAAATAAAAGATGATATCCCACATAATAAAGATGTTGCAAAATATTTGTATCAAAAATATTGCCAATTCGATTATTCTTCTTTTATTTCTTTCCAATAAGAGAAAAAGCAATTGTAAAATAAATAAAATATCAACAACATTGAGAAAGGAAATGGATCTAATTTCTATATTACTTATCATTAATTTCTATGACAATACAAATATATTTCTGACGCTAATTTTACGTGGGGTATCCAATCACGCGAACAACAATGAAATCCTTAATAAAATCTCAATGATTATATATTTCGTTTTGCTTAAACAGCTGGCTATATCGATCGTTTGTTTGTGCTAAGGCATCTATTTATATAATTCTATTTGCAAAAAAAAAACAAAATAAAAAAGAAAGGGTTCTATATAAATGTTTGACAAATTACTCTTATATTACGTTTAATTTGTTTCATTGTGAATGCGCAAATGTGAATTTGTTTTATCATTTTTCTCTCCGGGTTGTGGACACACGTCGCGAGCCAAGCTCAAAATGAAACACGTTTGCTATCGTGGCAGTGCAACGAGTAACGCCCCTTTTTATTGTTTCTTATCAGTAAATTATTCTTTTAGAAATTGGGACTTTCCAAATGGTGGACCACCAAGATATCAACCCACTGCCGTTGCTCCTCCCTTAAGCACAGAATACGAACGTCCACCTCCTTATTACTATCCTGGGCCAGGGTGAGAATCGTTTATTTTTGTTCAAAGCCCTTGTTCTATAAACGGTCGAGTACCGTGCTATTCAGTTGTTCAATTATGTGTGCTATATTATATTCTTTACAATAAATCAAAGTCCTGGTTTTCGTTTATGGCAGAACAAATTCTGTACCACGAGTAAGACTCGTGGTTATAGGACAAGGGATTATTAACCCTTTGAGTTATGAAAGCGTAAATACACGCTCTTTAATATATCCATCAATATAATTATTCGATTATGTGTTAAAGTAATGATTAGAAATTGAATTTCTTTTCAGGGATAGAAATTAGGACACAAGTACCGTGGCATGCACGAAGGCAGCGCTTAACAGTGTAGCAACTCACAGCCTTACGCGCAGTTACAAAAGATCATTGAAGAAAAAGAAAAAAAAGAAAAGGAATAATAGTCAGTCCGCTTGTAAGCGAGACTATGTTTGATCATCGTTGTTCTTAGGTGTGCCACGGATCGGCCAAACGCGAGAATATTATTATTATTATCATTATTATTATTATTATTATTATTATTTAGTCTATGAATAATAATTATTATTATTACTACTATTACTATTATTATTACAATTATGATGATGATAATGATGACGATGATGATGATGATAATGTGATCATGATTATTATTATTATTATTAATTTTTATTATTACTATTATTATTATTATTATTATTATTACTATATTCTTCTTCTTCTTCTTATTATTATTATTAAAGACCAAGTTTTGAAGATAAAATGAAAAGAAGAAATAGACTGAGATAGAATAATGACATTCTTCGACAGATTTTCTTCTTCGACGAGAAGAATAATCGAAAGATATTACGGTCGTTGCCTACGAGAAAGAAAAAGAAAAGAAAAGCAGTTTGTCCTAGATTACGAAATGATTTTATAATCGAAGACTTAACAGAACCGATTTATATGAATTATATCATTGAAAATCGATTAGGGCAAATAAATGGACACCAAACTCTCTCCCCTAATCGGGGTGACGTTGAAGATTCAAATTGTTGCGAATCGCGGGACGATCAATTATCGCACGACTGATCGTTTAACGAACTATTATTCAACGTATGCTCGTTAAATCGAAAGTTGATATATTAAAGATCAGAGTAATTGCCATAGTACGTTATACGTGTATTTACGATAATACTTTTAAGCAATATCATTTGCCAAAATATTGTTTAAACATAGAAGCATTAAACCCTGTATCTTGATATATCTACTTTCTATGTTATTAAGGAAAAAAGAAAGAAAGAAAACAGAGAAAAGTAAAAAAGAATATTTAGTAGCTTTTACGTGCATCTCCTTTCAATTTGTCTTCGGTTCAAAATTAGTTTAGCCTAAAATATCTAAAAAATATTTAATGATATATATATATTATATAAAAGAAACAAAATTAATGGTCTTACAATTTAGTTTAATTTATCTGTAAACAAAGCTCATGCTGCCGACTTTAACGCGCTTCGTTTCTGAACGATCTTTCAAAGAAAAAATAATCAATCATTTCATGTCCAATGATACGGATGATTTTTCCAATCTCAAAACATTCAAAATATTCTACAAAGCCATATATATTAATGCTAAACAATGTTCTCATACGATTTGTATAAATTTAAAAAAAAAAAAATCAACGTTGCGTATCTTCAAGTCTATGAATAATAATATTCGAGGACCCTTATTTTGTATAATCATTACATAAAATAATAGAAAATTTTTTGTTCTAATTTCGTGTAAGACAAATTACAAAGGAATAATATACCCTTTTTGCGTTTGATACACGGGAATAGAAAATGATTTTCTTAAAGAACGGGTTCAATGTTACAATGATCGTTGATTTACACGAATCATTGTTTAAATAGTCGTTTTCTTACTATTACTTTTTATTGTGTAATTTATATCGGTATATAAGAATTCATTTTTACGTTGCATAGATGATCGTTTGCTTGATTCAAATCTACGCTACGTATAAATGCTTTGATGTATAAAAATGCAGCATCCATCATCATCCTTTCGAGTACAGGAATTACTCCTTCACCTATCCACCAACCAACCTGACCTCCCCAAACTCCAAAAAAAAAAAAAGAAAGAACGAAGAAAATTCTCGATATTCCCGTACGAATAAGAAACCATTGCCACGACGTGTAATAGTAATACTCATTCATCACATTTGTTAGCTGATTAAAACAGTTAACTTTACCGTTCATCTTATGATTAATCTTATTACGAAGAATTAATCGTTTAAAAAACCAGATATATAAATGTCATTTTTAAATAAATACTTATTCCTACAATATTTGATCTAAATTTTGCGATAACGCTGGGTAGTAAAAAAAAAAAAAAATAAAGGATTTACATTAATTAAAATAATCAATGAAAAATAAGAGTAATAATCGTTGTTAATATGCAATATTAGTTTTGGTCGTGTTGTAAATGGAAACCGATATTTCTGACGACTGTTTCTTCTTCTTCTTCTTCTTCAATCTCGATTAAAAAAAGAAAAAAAAAAGAAAAAAAACACAAAAAAAAGAAAGAAAGAAAGAAAGAAAAAAATACCAATTAACGAAGTAGAAAGTTTCTATTAAGGTACCATGTATGTATGTGTTTATTAAAAATTAACTGTATTCCGAAGGGATGCTAATAAGGATATTGCATAATATTTGTCGCTGTAATGATCTGACAAGATTACTCTCTTATATATGTACAGAATTTTGAAAATTAATCTTATATACGGTAGATAACGCCGCCCATGCTACAAGATCGAGCCTTATTGGCTGGTAGCAAATTGCCAAAAATTAAGAAAAAAAAAAAAGACAAAAAACAAAAAAAAACAAAAAGAAATAAATTAATAAATACTTTCTTCGTAATGTATATGAACGTACGAAAGCGAGAGCACAAAATTCGTAGAATCTTTTCAAAACTATGTATGCGTGTGTGCGTGTGTATGTGCGTGCGTGTATGCGTATGGGAGAGAGAATATGAATGCGTGAATGTAGTAGAGCAATGAATGACAAAGAAAGAAAGTGTAATTTGTGAATGAATTTAAATGAACATACACCCATATAATTTGTGCTTTATTATTACTATATTTACACCTTTAGCATAATCAATTACTACTTGACCCTAAGAAGTGTTAATATATATATATATATATATAATGTTTCGATGAAAACGAATATTGACATGAGAGAGAGAGAGTGTATGTATCGTGCAATTGAAAAAAAAAACACAAAAGAAACAAAACAGTGATCTTTTTTAAAAATTATAAAGTGTAACAATTGAATACAACTAGTGTGGACTATTAAAAGTTATTTCACTTGACGGGACACTGTACTGAAGACTCAAATGTAGATAAAAAAAAAAATAAAAAATAATAAAATAAACCACATAGTTAGAGAATGAGTGCCGTAAAATAAGATGTATTTCAGAGAAGAACAATCGATATCATACAAAATGAAATTTGCATTAACCACATGCTAGTATGTATATCGTTAATCATTTTGGTGCTATTTTTATATGTAATAACTGTGTAGAAATAATTGGTACTAGGCACTCCTTCTCTATGTTTGTACTAGTACTGGCTAAATAATAATGCATTTTCTGAAAATAAAATGAACAAATATGTTTCAGTATCACATTAATCGAAAATGATTGAGTTTTGTTTTATTGAAGATATTATATACTCGTTATTTTTTCATCTTTTATCTTTTTTTTTGTCTTTTCATAGAAATATTACGAGAAAAAAAATTCAAACATTGAAATTTGTTCTATATATATTTTTTTCTAACATTAAGAACATTGAGAATAGCAAATCTCTTATGTTAAGTTTAATTTCTATGAAGTGTATTAGTAAGATTACTTTATTAATAGGATATAAATATATGTTTTAACACATTGCTGACCGGCAACTTTTCTGAAAATTTACCTCATGTGGCCGGCTATTGTTTTGAAAGCGGATGTCAAAGCAAAACAATATAAATAAACTTTAATAAACTTTATATATTATTTATATATTTTTTAATATTTCGTTTTTGTATGATACAAAGTATAACAATCCAGGAATATTCAAATAATTTGATAAATTTGGTGTAATATCGTGCTCATTCCATTCTTCCTCCAATTCGTCGTCGCTATCTGATAGTATTACATTTTTTCTTCGAGATTTTGGAGGCCTAATATCAGATTCACTATCTTCTATTATTGCAAATTACCGATATTTTTTATAAAATATGAAAAAAATTATTTATTACCATATAATACCAATATAATAGTATAATATATATTATACTAATGTATAATAGTATACCACAATGAAATAAGAAACAAGGCTATTAATGGACGGAATTGATATTATCAAATAATTATATAATACATTAAAGTATTAACAGTTGATCCGGTTATCTTTACCCCATTTACGCATAACACGAATAATTTGTTCAACTTGGGAATTAGATGTATTCCTGAGTAAAAGAATTACTTCGGAAAGTAGATCTCTGTAAAAATAAAAACAAAAAACAAAAAATAAAAAGATACGATTAATTATATAAATTAAACTATCTATTTATTAACACATCTTGCGCGGGAAGCGATTAAAGTCGTTTTTCACGGATTATTGATGGATTATTATTATCGATGGGTTTTTATAATGTTTTTACAATAAGATCGGATAGATAGTTGCCCTTTTTAGGCTGTACGATCCTACTATAAACCAATACTACTTTTAAACCAATTTAAATATTATTTTTAAAATTAAATCATTAACAAAATTTCGGTAAGACTTTAGTTAAAAAGTACCCGCGCAAGATGTGTTAATATATATATATTTTGTTTTCCTATATACTATCTAACATATGATACATGAAACATACTTTGGTTGTTTTTCTGCAACGATATATTGAAATGTACCGCAACAAGCTCCACGTTTACCTTCCCAATGTTCTGGACTAGGATCCATACGTTCTAACATATCAAATGCTTTAGCAGCATACCAAAATTCACCTACTTTGTAACAAGTATTCGCAATCATTTGCAATAAATTAAATGACTCTGATGACGTATCCATTTTTAAATACAACTCCCACGCAAGTTCTGCTTTTTTGTTCATAATATCTGAAAAGAGTTTTAGTTCGTTTATAAAAATATAGCATATATAAATATATAAACATGTGTTATATATAACTTACAACAATAAGCCAGAAGACTTATGTAAATATAATCATTTTTGTATTTTTCATTATGTATCATCAGAAAAGCTTCCTCCGCCTCTTTAAAATAACCAGCCGCTGATTGTGCTTGTGCGTAATTAAAATTAAAATTATCCTCGTTGGAAAAATAAGTTTTGATCGAGTTTAAATAAACCAGAACTTCTTCGAATTGACGATAGAGAAAAAAGCAAGACGCCATACACTGTCTACCGGGTATGGTATCACATTCTGATGCAGAAGAACCCACCAATTGAAAATATTGTTGAGCAGTTTTAATATTGTCTCGCTAAAATTATTTATTTATTTATATTTTTTTTTAGTTTTTAAATCCAAAAGAAATCTATTATTTCTTCGGTAGAAAAAATATGCAAACGGTGCACATTTGATCTAAATCGGACAATCCGAAAGAAACATATTGAATAAAGTCTTGAAATTCATATAAAAGTAATGGGATTTCTTTCTCACTCCAAACTGATATAAATTAATTAATTTAAAAAAAAAAATGTATGATACAACTTACAGATCCAGTTTCCTGACCCATTACAGCATTTACTATGCCCTTTAAAATATATTCTTGTGGAACAGCAGGTTCAAGATCTTTGATAAGCTCATATGCTTCCTTTATATCATCTTGTTTTAAATAATATATTACCAAATTAAGCCGAGCTTCTGGTATAACATCTACTAAATTAGGTAAAATTTGTAGAGCTCCTTCTCCATTGCGAAATACCTATAATATTGATTAACATTATTATAAATAAAATCATTTTGTATTATTAGTAAGATTTTTTGTTTGTTTCATTAATCAGTAAAGAAAATTATACGTACTACGGTGTTATGACGAATAAGATCATGCCCAAAACTAAAAGAACTTGATATCTTTCCTATAAGCTGTTTCATTTCGGCTTGTGCAGCATTTCCATTATACAAACGAAAATGATTGCATGCTTTTAAATTGATTGCAATAGCACTATCTGGAAATTTTTGCAAATACACTTGTAAAACTTCTTGGGCAACATCGTAATAATCTAACTTGTAATAGCACAATGCTACGTATACGTTTAAAGCTACGTAATCTCTGCAAAAAGAAAAAAAAATCCATATACCCGTTAGAAAGTATTCTTAAAATGAGAATACTATTATAAAATAATAATCAAATAGTTTGATTAAAAAGTAAAGTAATTAATAGTAATAGTGTATGGCAGGAAAAGTAATTGGATTAAAAATATAAAAAGGGTGCTAATAGGATGATGGGAAATGGATACCTGCAATTTTTTAATTGAGTAATAAAATATACTTCTGACTCAGTTTCATGCATAAAACTGTTTTCTTTTCTTTCATCCATTTTTCTAAATTCATATTAAATTGATTAGTAAATAAAAAGCTATATATATCTCAAAAAAAACTTATTTTTTATATAAAGATACTCATAAATTGTTAAAATATTAATTCTAAATTGTCTCTATTTAAATAACTATCTTTTTCTCTAATATAACAATTCAATACTCAACCTGTTATCGAGTAATATCCGTTTATAAACATCAATGGCTTCCTGATAATGTGCTCTAAGATAATGTATTGATGCCAAACTAAGTTGATCTTCTAAAACATCGTGTAACATTTGATGATACTCCAACAACTTAGCTTCGTTGCCCATTTTGTGCGCTAAGTGAAACAATAATCTTGTCTTCAATTTACTATTAGGTGCTTCTTCCAAAAATTGTTGTGCTTCCGGATACATGCCAAGATAAAAATAACAACATGCCAAGTTTGTAATTAGATCTATTAAAATATTATCCTTCTTTTTGAGATTTTGATAAATAGTTAATGCTCGTTTGTAATCTCCAAGATGAAAGGCGCAATAACCCATCCATAATTCAGATTCTATATTACTACCAGAGGTACTGTTAAATTCTAAAAGAGTTAATGCACCAATATAATCACGCTTTTCCAAAAATTCTTCCAACTTTGGTACATTAGCACGCGATGCAGATTTCCTTGTTCCCTCTGACGAGGCTGGTTTTGATCTTGACAAAATCTGTAATTAAAAATAAATTTAATTAATATGTATATATATGTATATATTTAATATAAAAAGAAAAAAATGTAGATACCATTTTTTCATTGTAATCATAGAACAGGTGCACGCTTATTGATTATTTCTTAATCGCGTGACGCTTCCAAATATAACATAGAAATAATTCAATAAATATATTTAATATACATTTTATAAACCTATTAATATTCATTAAACATTAATATAATAATAATAAATAATTGTAAAACTTTTTAATCGATTCAATCAGGATTACAATCGATAGCATTTCAAATTTTGCTTTTAAATGAAACGCTGAAATTTCAACCAATCATTGGTTAGATATACGTACATCGATTACTATAACACAATACTATCTAGCTAGGGGAATACTATATATAATATGTTACTATATTACTGAATATTCTTGGAAACTATATACGTGGAGTAATAATTTGTTTATATTTTAGTGTTGCGAGATGTTAGAAGAAGTAAAACACGTTGTATTAGTTTTATCTGGAAAAGGTGGTGTAGGTAAATCAACGATTAGTACACAACTGGCCCTTGCACTTAAAGAAACTGGGTTTAAAGTGAGTTGTCAAAATATATTCTGTAAGTGCAAATAGGTTAGTAGAAGTAAACATTAAAATGTTATTAGGTCGGCCTGTTGGATGTAGACCTTTGTGGTCCCAGTGTACCATATTTATTAAACTTGGAAGGTAAAGATGTGCATCAATCATCCGATGGGTAATCCAAAGATTTCTTATTAATCATTTTTTTAGATGAATTTTTAATTCAATCAAAATAATGATATATATATTAAATAAATAATGTTACATGTGTCTTTACAGTTGGGTACCGGTATTTGCTGACACAGAGCAGAAACTATCTGTTATGTCGATTGGTTTTTTATTAAAAAATCAAAATGACAGTGTTATCTGGCGTGGTCCTAAGAAAACAGCTATGATTAAGCAATTTTTAACAGATGTAGTATGGCAGAATATTGATTACTTAATTATTGATACACCGCCTGGTACTTCAGACGAACATATCACAGTGATGGAAAACTTAAAGTAAACAAATTATCTTTATGTGATTTTTTTTTATGGTATATCCCTTATATACCTTAAAAATTAATATTAAAAATATTTACACGTTATTTATATACAAATTTCATGTCAGTTGAAATTAATTTTAGGAATGTCAAATGCGATGGTGCAATTTTAGTTACAACTCCGCAAGCAGTTGCAGTTGATGATGTCTTGAGAGAAGTTACATTTTGTAGGAAAACTGGGATTCCTATAATTGGTATTGTGGAAAATATGAGCGGGTTTGTTTGTCCATCTTGTGAAGTAAGTGTTTTCCTATTAAAAGTTATTCGGGGAAAGTAATATTTAATTTTTGATAATATTAAATATTATCTCCTTACTTCTCTATCTTTTAGGAAGGTACGAATATATTTTCATCGGGTGGAGGAGCGGCCCTTTCGGAAATGGTAAAGGTACCATTTTTAGTTAAAGTACCTATAGATCCTCAAGTTGGTACATTAGCAGATAAAGGTCAAAGTGTCTTAGTTACTCTTCCCAAAAGTCAAGTAGCACAAGTATTCCGAAAATTAGTCGAAGAAGTAACTAAAAGTAAGGAGGCTTGAAAAATTATAAAATTATAAAATTGTAATAAACAAAATAAAAATCATCTATATTTTGTAATATATAAAATCAAATATTTTACATAATATCAATACTTACAAAGGCTCCACCAAGTCGTGTACCCCCAGATTTTATTGAAACTTTGCACACTTGTAGATGTTGATTAGTACTATCACGTACTGCTAATCAATATATATGAATAATCAACCCTTTTCGAGATATTGACCGATAAAAATTGCAAAAAAAGCTGAATATACATATCTACCTCTGTGTTGCTACTATAACCATAAGCCGCCGATAGCCGAGTGGCTAAGGGCTCAGATTTGTAATCCTGATGTCCGTGTTCGAGTCTTTTTGGGTGTTTTTTTTTTTTCATGTTTTTTTTTCAATTTTTCATGTTTATATTTTTTTATAATAATGTCTTATATATTAACATTTTTGTTTTTTTTTTGACAGTATGTTTTATTACTTTTATGAAAATTAAAATGTAAAATATGTTGTATTTTTTTTTATTTCCGATCAGTCGAGTTTCCTTTTGCCTAGGACTGTACTAAACAAACGAATGCAGACTAGGGGAAGTGTGAGCGAAGATATCTTTTATTGAAAAGTATCCACAGAAACTAACAATAAAGAAAATCCAGAAGGAACCCAT
>JACGTP010000096.1:0-127168 GCA_023678845.1 Mischocyttarus mexicanus | reverse complement strand
TTGCGTCAAGCTACAGTGAAAAATAGTTAACGTTCTTTTCAGTGAAAAATACCAAATGGTTGCGATAGCGTTTTCTCAGCGAAAACCTAAGCTAAATTCAGAACGAAGTCATGAGTAGATAGCCAAAAATTTAGAGAAGATTTTAGTATACTTTACTCATAGTTTAGTCAAATTTTGTTTTGGTTGCCTCAAGCTACAGTGAAAAATAGTTAACGTTCTTTTGAGTGAAAAATACCAAATGGTTGCGATAGCGTTTTCTCAGCGAAAACCTAAGCTAGATTCAAAACGAAGTTATGTGTAGATAGCCAAAAATTCAGAGAAGATTTTAGTATACTTTACTCATAGTTTAGTCAAATTTTGTTTTGGTTTCGTCAAGCTACGGTGAAAAATAGTTAACGTTCTTTTGAGTGAAAAATACCAAATGGTTGCGATAGCGTTTTCTCAGCGAAAACCTAAGCTAGATTCGAAACGAAGTTATGGGCAGAGAGCCAAAAATTCAGAGAATATTTTAATGTACCTTAGTCATAGTTTAGTCAAGGTTCAGTATTGGTTGCGTCAAGCTACAGTGAAAAATAGTTAACGTTCTTTTGAGTGAAAAATACCAAATGGTTGCGATAGCGTTTTCTCAGCGAAAACCTAAGCTAGATTCAAAACGAAGTTATGTGTAGATAGCCAAAAATTCAGAGAAGATTTTAGTATACTTTACTCATAGTTTAGTCAAATTTTGTTTTGGTTTCGTCAAGCTACGGTGAAAAATAGTTAACGTTCTTTTGAGTGAAAAATACCAAATGGTTGCGATAGCGTTTTCTCAGCGAAAACCTAAGCTAGATTCAAAACGAAGTTATGTGTAGATAGCCAAAAATTCAGAGAAGATTTTAGTATACTTTACTCATAGTTTAGTCAAATTTTGTTTTGGTTGCGTCAAGCTACGGTGAAAAATAGTTAACGCTCTTTTCAGTGAAAAATACCAAATGGTTGCGATAGCGTTTTCTCAGCGAAAACCTAAGCTAGATTCAAAACGAAGTTATGTGTAGATAGCCAAAAATTCAGAGAAGATTTTAGTATACTTTACTTATAGTTTAGTCAAATTTTGTTTTGGTTGCGTCAAGCTACGGTGAAAAATAGTTAACGTTCTTTTCAGTGAAAAATACCAAATGGTTGCGATAGCGTTTTCTCAGCGAAAACCTAAGCTAAATTCAGAACGAAGTCATGAGTAGATAGCCAAAAATTCAGAGAAGATTTTAGTATACTTTACTCATAGTTTAGTCAAATTTTGTTTTGGTTGCCTCAAGCTACGGTGAAAAATAGTTAACGTTCTTTTCAGTGAAAAATACCAAAAGGTTGCGACAGCGTTTTCTCTGCGAAAACCTAAGTTAGTGTGTATTTACGTATATATATTTATTAGATGCAATAAATTTATATTTTTTACAAGTAATAAAAACTGTATATAATATCTTTGATTAAAAAATATTGTCATTTCTTGGTTTTTTTTTATTAATATGATTATGTTCATTGTACTATATTCAATATAAACATATATATAATGTATATATATATAAGAATATTACTTATCTCAATAATCTTTTTTTATAAGCTGCCCAAAGTTGTTGTTTGTATTCTAATATAGCTGCTAATTGATCTGTTGCTTCAGTAATACCTCTACCAACAACAGCTACATCAGCACCCGAATTAACAACAGATTCAGGTGTGTTGTACTGTTGACCTAAGTTATCAGAATTGTTGTATAATTTAACACCAGGTGTTAATTGAAACATTCCTAAATCTGAAATAATATTCGATTGGCATACCAGACCAATCACCATATCAGATTCTTTAGAAATCGACAATGCTTTTTGTACATAATCTCCAGTAGTTAAAGCGTTTTTCGCAGACATTTCAGCTACCAAGAATATAGCGCGAGGTTCAGTAATTCCATTTAAGGCACTTTTCAAACCGTCTATAATACCAGGTCCAGCAACTGGATGTACTGTGATAATGTCAGCCCATTCTGCTATTTTATACATGCCATTTTTATATTGTAATAACACTGTATTACCAATATCTGCAAATTTTCTATCTTCCATAATTAAAAATTCATGTTGTTTAGCTAGTTCCTTTAAACGTCTCAAAAAGTCGGAAGAAAAATCTTCTATAATATCCACATGTATTTTTAATATTACAATGTGCGGTCCAGCTAATTCAACCAATTCTAAAATAGATTGTGTTTTTGTCAAATCAGCTGCCAAACATAAAGTGGATTGTTTTGTTTCCATTAAATTGAACAATTTCAAAGCCACTGCATTCTTGGTTTGATTCGCACGTATGCTAAATGGTGTTTCCAATCTTTTATTCACCGTATATTCTGAAATAAATATACAATTTTATTATCTTAAATAAAAATAACTATAAACATATATAAAAATAATTATTACCTGGCAAAGAGGCAATAGATGTTTGACAAGATTTTAAATAACTTCTTACATCTTTTACAATTTTTTGTTTAACCTTACCATCATCTAACAAATAATTCAGTAACATAGATACATTATAAAGGCTTTTCACTTTGATACCTTTATCTTCAAGATTTTTTCTTCCACCCTGCTCCCTATCAATTACTACCAAAACTTCGGTAACAATTAAACCCTCCTCTTTTAAAGCGTTAACAGTTTCTAAAACGCTACTACCACTTGTAATTACATCTTCAATTATTATGCAATGATCTCCTGATTTAAAATTACCCTCTATAAGCTTTTTTGTACCATAATTCTTAGCTTCCTTTCTCTTTATCAACATTGGTATATTGTATTCTATTGAAATTAAAGTAGCTAATGGAAGAGCAGTGTAAGGTACTCCACAAAGTTGAGTAGTGTTAATTTGAGTCTTCGATAACTGCCACAGAGCTTTTGATAATTTAGACTATAAAAGAGAAATGTTATATTAATATTATTATTTTGTAATATATGTTATAATAATAATAATAATAATAATAATAATAATAATAATATGAAATAGTTACCATTATTTGAGGATATGCTATCATAACACGCAGATCAAAATAAATAGGTGTCTTCAGACCAACTTTGGTAACAAATTCACCAAATTTTACAGCATTAATATCGTATAAGTCTACTGCCAGTTCTTTCAATTGGTCCTGCATATTTTACTTATTTATTTTTTAATTATATTTACAACTGAAAAATAAAAGTAATATAATATTATATATGTTAATCTAATATACATAATATATATATAATAAAAATAATCAAAATTGTGGTGACCACGTGTTTCTCACTTGTTGCACTTTTAAATAAAATATAATTATATATTATACATTAACTTTTTAAAAACGATATAATTAAATTAACCAATATAATATATAATAATAAAAAATTATATATATATTTAGCTATCATAAGCCGGCAGGTGCAACTTCTGATAAAGCTATTTTGAATACTCAAATAATCGTAGCAAAGTGACGTATTTTCTTACTTTGTACAATAGTTGCTGGTGTGGCAAGTCGAATATTAAGAACGTACGATCACGTGAAACGTAATACAAAACTAAAACAGAATGAGAAAATAATTAGATTTCAAAATAACACTGTGTAACGAATAATTGAAATAATGGACCAATGACAAGTTAACATTAGACATGAGCAAATAAACGCTTGACAATGAATGTTGAAAATACTTCGGTAATTTAATGATCGTAGGTTGATAGAACTGCTTTATATTACGAGAATTTTTGACAAGGCTACCACGTATGTTAATAAAACATACAGAAGTAAAATTACGATAATTTTGATGACTTCTTTAAATTTATTTTAATTGTTAATTTATATATCTAATTTGTCTTTCATAAATTGTATTTTTAGCGCGTACTTAGAAAGTCACGTGATTACTTTTAAATAACGTTACTTTACCACATTTACATTTAATTGTTATAATTAGTGCTTATATCTACGTTATTAACTCGAACTATTATTCAATGAATATCTTATTAAAACTTTGTTCAAACAGTTTAAAACTAACATAATTACAGAGAATTAATTTTAGAATGTTTTAATGAAACATTCTTTGATACATTGGCGCGAGTTTTTATTTCTTATCTATGCTAACACATATATCTATTGTAAATTCAAAGTGTTATTAAATTTCTGCATTTGAAAGTATAATTACGATATATAATTAGAAAAATGATTATATTTTATTTTATTACCAAAATACAGAGATTTTTGACCAATGCCATGTAATTGTATTCGAATGTAAAGCTCACTAAAACGTGACGTAAAAGCAAACAATTGACTATATTTGATTGGTCAGTTTCGTGACACCACAATTTCATTTTAATAAAATGATATGTTTTATCAAAAGTTTATATTTATCATTTATATTTACAAATCAAATAATGCATTATATCGTAATAGTGTTTTAACAAACGTGACTATTTATTAGTATTTTCATACGTATAATATTATATATTCTTTACTATCGGATATACGGTTGTTACTATTTCCTTTGTGGCATTGTTTTTGTATTAAAAATAGATATTGGTGATTATTATTAAACTGTGTATTTTATATAGTAATGTGCATGATTAAATATAAAGTATAACGATTAATTTGACTAATTAAAACGATAAAATGTCACAAATGGATAATGAACATTTAAAAAATCATAACCTCTCTAATGAGACTGATTTTCATGCTGTTTACATACCACATGAAAACAATGAATTATTATTAGATAATAATACACAGAAAGAAAGTAATTATTAAAGTCATTTATATACTTTTTAAAGATATATTGTAAAAGTTGGTTTTAATATTGGTCATGCATTTTAGGTAACCTTCATATTTACAAAAACAAAATTGAAGCTTTAAAAGTAATAAGGGAACACAAAACAGGGCGTTTGAAAACATTTAAGTCTTATCTTGAAGCTAAAGAATATGCCATAAGTGGACACGAACAAACATATAACTATGCCAAAAATAGTGTTAATGTAGGAACCCCTGTTACTGAAGAGAAACCAAATAATTTTAAAGCACCTAAAACTCAAGATCTTATATGTTTTAAAAAATTAATAGAAAGTGGAGATTTGAATGCAGTTAAAGATGCAATTTGGGCAAATCCTAGGTATTTAATTAGCAGCGGAGATACACCTGCAATTTTACATGTACGTAATTATTTTATATTTATAAAAGCACCTAATATAACTGAATACAACTACGACAATTTTAATTGTCATTTGTTCTTGCAGGAAGGCTGTCGATATAATGCGTTGCATATAGCTGTTAAAACTGGTAGAGCAGATATGTGTGAATTGATATTAAACACTGTAGGCGATACAGAATTCATGCAATTGTTTTATGGCGAAGAAGGAAATAGAAGCTACGTGGATCGGGCAGATATTATGTTAGATTTATATTTAAATACACCCGACAAAGGATTAAATGAGACACCTTTACACTTTGCAGTTAAATTTGGTTTCCAACCTGTTGTTAAAATTCTTGTTTCTTATTCACAATGTATTAAAACTTTGACTAATAAGTTCAATCAAGCACCTGCTAATGTAAGTACAATTAAGAAAATCTTCCTGCTATGTTTTATTTCTTTTTTTTTTTATATTACTTTTTAATATTCTTTGCAATAATTTTAGATAATATGCAGTAGAAAGGGTCAAGACAATGAATCGCTCAAAAAAGAAATACATAGATTATTAGAAGAACAATATTTTGTTCCTGTACTAAGAGCCGATGATAAAACAATGCAACCAACCATTGGTGAACCATTTTCTCCAACAAGCCCATTGGTATATGTGTTATTATAAATATTTTAAGTTATATTATTATTTAAGATTATATTACAGCTTTTAAAAATAATTTTAGAATTTTAATAACGATCCCAAAAGTCCATGTGTCAAGGTACATGCATTTGCTGGACCTATGTCAAAAACACAAGCGGTAGAATTTAGGAGAAAATGGAAAACACCACCGCGTCGTAATACTCCTATTAAGAAAGATATTCAAGATATCAATATTTTAAATTTTTCAAATGAAAATTTAACATTAAGACTTCAAGATACAGAAAAGGGACTTGAACGTATCGGACGGTGTGTATAATTATTTTACAAGCTTACATTAGAAATTATAATGAATTATTTAAAAAACTTATTTTTATAGAAATCTTGCTGAAGAATATCAAGTATCTTGGAAAGAATATTGGAATTTCTTGAATGATTTTGCTGATTTTCGTCGCGTCGATGGTTTGATGAAGCTGGAAAAATATTTGGAACAAAGATTTGCTAAACAGTCTTATTATTATGATAAAGTACTTACAGTGATTGAATTATACACACATTTAACATATATACACATGTATATATATAGATTTTTTTATCTTATAGAAAACAACTAATGAATCCAATATAGACTCACAACCTGAATTCGTTGATGAGCTCGATAGATTATGCTTCAAATTGCAATCAATTTCGTTATTGAACAAATCTGATGAAAATGATAATGATGGAAGTAAGTCAGTTGCTTTTTTTCTTTTTGTATAAACGTTTAAAAGAAATTAATTAAAAGATAGCAATATATAATATAAATTTTAATGTTTTTTAAATATTTGCTAAAGTAATATATTTATATTCAGATTTATTGAACCTATCAGGAATAACAAATTTATGGAACGATTCACAAAGTAAACTTGACATAAAAACTAAAGGTAATGATTTATCTAATTTATAAGATATAAATAATATGCTTTGTATATATGTATATATAATTATTTATTTATTATACGATTAATTAATCAATACTATTTATGATTCATAGTTGGTGCAGAATTTTTCACTCCTCCATCTACTCCACCATCATTAAATTCCGATTCAGAAGACGATATGTATAGTGCTGAAGAAGGCTGTACATTGTTTATTGAAGAGTCAGTAATATAGGAATTAATTTTTGAAAATGCCTTATTTAATCTATTAAAAATAATAAATTAATATGAATAATATTTTTAGTGACGTACCAACGAAAATAGATTATGCCGTTTACAATGCTGTTTCGTCCTCTATTGATGTTAATAAATATCCAAACATTTATCGCTGGCGACATGAAATGCAACTCGTTATGAAACGTGAAATGCCACAAAGGTTTGACATTTTTATATATCATTATTAAACAATATAATAATAATAATAATTATGTTTTTATATTTCTTTGTCAATTTTTAGTGCCAATGTATATACTAATAATATTAGAAGAAAATTACTGATGAGTCCATAATACGGGCAATACAAGAATACCCAAAGGATTTGTGATAATTCTTATTTTAAACGCACAATATCTAAAAGATATAAAGACTGTAAACAGAATGGACAAAACTTAACAATTTTTGCAATATACAATATTAAATGTTCCACATACATATATATATATATACATATATATACATATATATATGTATACCAATAATCATTTATTTTTATTGATATTAACAATAAAATTGTTGTATTTATCTACCATTCTTTTTGCAGCCTAAGATGTTAATCTCTCCGAACATTTTATCAAAGATAATTCATATTTAAGATAAAGCTATATTTTATACGTATTTTATATTATACATATATTAATACTATTGAGAAACATAAAATAATACTAATAATAATTAAGTCAAATAATAAATAAAATGTCTAAAAAATTTTTAATTTTTTGAAATTTTTGGCGTATTTCCATAAGATAAAAAAAACCATAACGTAAGGCGACATACATAATGTGATCTTCTCCATGTATCTACTTGCGATAGATAAGAAGACAATAATAAAATTTAAAAGACTATAGATAATGCCAGTGTTTTCATTGCTAAATCATTTTTAAAACAGAAAGGATATGTTATTATATTTTAAATTGGTAATAGAATTACATGCCGTTGTGTTGTATAATAATATTCATAGTTACAGATTACATACTTCATAAAATATTTAAATTAAAAATATTGGGTTGTAATTATTTATTCATATATAATTATGAATGCTATGTATCGAGAGACAACATTTTTATTTTAAAATATGTTATAATTATCACAATTAATTTTAAACTAATGCAAAAAAAAAATATTGCTTTTAGAGAGAATAAATCGCATAATTTTGCCTAAATAATCAAATGAATGTATTTATATCAAGAAATATAAGATTAAACTTATTTAAAGATAAAAGCTATTCATTTAGAGCAATATTAATAGCGATCTATTTATAATTATCTTCTTCAATTCACAACAAAATTAAACAATTTATAGTTGCGAAATTTAATTGGAAGTTCATTTAATTTACTATGTCCTTGACAATTGATTCATTTCTATTTATTATTTTTTTTTTAAAGCCAATTGTCACGAACATAAAATGTTAACATATTATTACAATAATAATCGACTTCTTATCTAAAGAAACATCATGATGCATCACTGCTTATGTGTTTATATGCTATCTACTTTAAGATTATCCAGAAGTACAAAGCGCATTCCTCTATAGATTCTGTTAGGATTGTAAACAAATATTATTTATACATATATAATAAAGCTTATTAAAATATAAGAGCAAAGAAACGTAAGAATACACATACCATATATTTTTTTGTATTGACTGAACACAATTCCATCATCGAACAAACTTCTTTTGGTGTAACATCCTCAGAAAGAATTTGTATCACAACATCGGCATACTGGCTAACGAACTTGTTACATTCTTTAGAAATTGTCTTGGGAAGGTGATTACAAATACCATAAACGATACTTTCAATTTCATCTCTATTTTTTTTGTTGCTCATTGCTTTATCAACATACTTCATCACGAACTCACAAATAACGCATGTCGCACTATCTTTTACTTTATTTTTAGTACTCAATTGTAGCGGAAAATCAGGTATCTCATTTGTCACTGAGTTATGGAAAAAAAAAAATATTATTATATAAATTAAAAATTTTTTTAATATTATAATTAATCATTAAAAATGGACTTACTTATTTCTCCATCTTTATCAGTTAAGAAAAAGTTTCTTGGTCCTGGATTTTCTTGTGGATTGCACAATTTAATATAAACACAAATTTCTTGCGGTGTAAGATCAGCAAGTAACATTTCAACTAGCTCTGTACTGTACTCTTTCACAAAGTCTGTACATTGTTCGACCAAAGTATTCGGCAAATGAATGCATAATTTATTAAGCTCATCTCTTATTTTACCCTGGACATAAGGAAATATGTAAAAAAAGAAATCTAAACAAATAATCTAGTTAATTGATCCAATGTAATTACCTCTGTTTTGTTATCCTTAATAACATTATAAAGTTGTGATACAGCAAATAAACATAATGGGCAACTTGGTTTATCACCTGTTTCAATTATATAGCCTTTGGGAGCTTTGTTCCAAATTTCTATCAACTCTTCAGATGGACATACATGGATCATTGGACATACCTAATTAAAATTTCGTAATATATATTGCAATGTTTTATTTTATATTAAACAATTATTTATTTTTTACCTGAGATGGATCGATTTCTTGGGCTAAAAGAGCTACAACTGCATCTCCATAAGTGTTAATAAATTGTTCACATTCGTTATCAATATTGCTTGGTAATTTTTTACATATTTTTCCAAAAACTTCTTTAACTTTATCCTTGAAAGAAAAAAAAAAACATATTAAAATAATAATTAATTAATATTTGTATAATTTTATCATAGATCTTAATCAAATAATAAATACCTCGTTGGTGGGATCCGTAATAGCGCCTTGCAGATAATGCAATATATATTCGCATAGTGCACATCCTTCTTTGCTTTCAATACCTGGTTGTGACACAATTGAACTACCCAAAGAAAGACCATACCTTTCAAATGGTAATTGCATTTCTTCTACTTCTGTATTGCGATGTTTCTTCTCAACTTTTGTTTGCATTTTATTATTCAGAATGCGTACACCGATTTCTGTTGCCTTCGCAGAAAGAAGGGGTGCAATTGGACCCTGTACAATAAAGTCTTAAGTATATTTAACTACTAAATGATTATTTATTAATTTGAAATAATACTTCATATAATTATTACATACAGTCATTCTTTTTCCTGGACTGGGACAGATACCAGACATTTGACATATTAGATTGCCATTTAACTTGTTCGTAAGATACGAGTATATTTCTGGATAATATTCATCAACGATCGCCCTGCACTGTATAAACATATAATTAAATTTTTGTAATTGTCTATCTAGTGAGATAAATATAAAAATTATATAAAAATAGAATACATTACCTCAGTAGCAAAAGACCTCGTTTGTTTGCAAAGACCCTGAAGCACTAAATGAAATTCAGCTTCTGTAGTGTTTGCTACTAATAAATCTTTTAAATGACCTACAAGCTGTTCACATAATTTGCATGGAAGATCATCATTAACTTCAACCATACCAACACTGGAAAGTGGCCTCACTTCTACATTTATAGGCTGTAATATAATGTATGTATTAAATTTACTATATATGTTTAGTTATATATATATGGTATAGTATTTATCGTATATACTTTTACAGTTTCATCTTCATGTTTATGGAATTTATCGCTACATTGGCCTGATAAATGGCACAAATTCTGTGCATTGAAATTATCTTGGAGATGAGAATATATTGCATTGAAGTGAGTGAGGATAATGGACGAGCAAGCATCTGAAAATGAGCTGAAATCTCCACAAACGTTGAGCATTTGTTCCAACATTTTATCCCTTGGTACATCCTTCAAATTAAATTCCATGTGTGTTGCAATCGTAAAACATTTAGAACATTCGTCAGGTTCAAGTTCATCTTTCTCCAATGATACGGATTTCAATTTCATATTCTAAAAATAATAATTATCATGAAAAATAACGCAATCATACGAACAAGAGTGTTTTGTTGAATCGAAACAATTACAAACTTAGTTCACTCCTTATTTGTAGTTAACTCTGTTCTATGTTTAGCAATATCTAATCTTGTAACATTCGAAAATATCTAACAGCCATATTATATATAAGCATTTATCTGACAAGTCAGTTTTTTATAACTGCAAATATAAAGGAGTTTACATTGTAAAATAAGAAATAATGACAATCTTACCTCCGGCTTTATTTGTCCTTGATATTCACGCAGTAACGCATCAATATGTTTTGAATTACAAAGACCTGCTACTGAACATACTACAGATGGATTCATTTGAGAAGCTAAAGTCTCTACGAGGTCAGGAATGAATTCATCAACAAGTTTAATGCATTCCTTCACTATTTGTTTAATTTCCATCAATCTGCAGCTTCCTTCAAAAACTGCTTTCAAATCATTTTGAGTCTGATTACTTTCTAGTTGATCTCGTGCCTGTTGTACCATATCTTTACAGATACCACAAACTGTATCACTGTCTTCCGGAACTTCCATTTTCTCCCAAATATTCTTAATGCAATGACTAGTTGCACGGCAGTTCGCAGAAGTCCTGTTATATAAAAAAGAAACAACAAAATACAATGGATATAATAATTTGATTATTTTATAGTAATATTTTGATATAGTTGGTATTCTAAATATGGAAAAATTAGACTTTGACACAATGTATTTATAAAGAAATTTTCTTGAAATGGTAAACAAGACATTTATTCTAAATACCGTCAAGAAAAGTAGTAAAGCAAAATCTAACGCTAATTATATAGATAGCCAAAGGTTCAGAGAATATTTTGATATAACTTATTAAAGGTTTAGTCAAGATTAAGTATGGGTTGCGTCAAGATAAAGTAAAGAATAGGTACAGTTCTTTTCAGTGAAAAATTCCAGAAGGTTGCGTTAGCGTTTTCTCAGCGAAAACTTAAGCTAGATTCAAAACAAAGTTATGGGCAGATAGCCAAAGGTTCAGAGAAACCGTTCAGAAAAAAAAAATGCTTCAATTACTAAACTTACATTATACTTTGACACCAATAGGCTGGCCCCCATGTACATTTTTCGGCTCCCAATTTATTGGGTTTATTAATATCTTCTGCATTAATAATTACTCCAGCTGTGGATACTAAAAAAAACAAAGATTTACAAAATCTAAAAAAGAAATAAACCATCTTAATAAATATGTATTTACGCACACACTTAGTAATATTTATATTAGTTTATAAATTTAACATATTTAAATGATACATTCAAATGAATAATGCTTCCAGAAGCACATTGTTAACATCTGAATCATCTTTCTCCTCTGTTGACTGAGTTTCTTTTTTCTGAATAATACAAATTTAAATAAAATCTATGACCAGACTTTAAAATGCCATTATCATGATTACTCGTTAACATATATATATATACATACATACATATATATATATATATATTTTACATGGAAAATCGTATGTAGTTACAAAGATAAAATATAAGTGTTAAAATACATAAAAGAAAAAATAGAACATGAGGATAAAATAATAAAGATCATCAAATAATGTTTTTATAAACGTTATATTAATTTATTATTAATATATAAACAATCGATATGGATGTAGTAATCAAACTACGTCGTTAAAAGAACAAAGGACAATACTCACCAGCTATAATCGTGCAGAGCACGATTAACGTCTTCCTCATTTTTTTGATCACAACTAAAACACTTGATCACTTCTAAAGGACTTGCCAAAAATTTATATCAAATTGTTATAAATGATGCGTTTTATTAAAAGTAAATAAGTTAGAAATTGATTAATATCAGGAATAAGTGACGTATTACTTCAGCAGTTGCGCTGTTGTGACGACGATACGAAGTTTCAACAGACACTTTACGAATCATCTATCGCAAGAAGAAGGCGCTGTAAGCTCTCCTACCATCAAAAACAATTATTTTCTTGGATATATATATATATACATATTAACATATATATATATATATATGTGTGTGTTATCACGTGTCTCAGATTATATGCATTTCAACAAAAAAGAATGATGATGCAGAAGTCAGCCTATTGTAAGATAATGCATCTTAAATTCCATCACGTTTTTGAATCATTTTATTCACCCGTCGTTTTATTAAATTAATAATTATCGATATTTTATTATAATTTTCATATGAAAAATGAATAATTATATGTTCCAAAGATCGATATTTATTGTTTCTTTGTGTATAAGAATGATAGTAACTTAGAAATGTGAAATAACGTTGTCGGTAACTAGTTACCAACAGATAACAACTTTATGACACTGTTAGACACGTGGGTCGTTCGCGTTCTGTGTACTACTGTTTATTAATAATTGTGCACATTTCATTTGAAATTACATATTTATAATATTAAGATATTATTCATACTTTTTTTGGTATAAAAGTATATGAATGAATATCGTATTGATTAAAATAATTAATGATCATTATTAATATAGTAAATTTGATTTAATTGAAAATTGTTTGTGATATATTGAAAATAATATTATGTTCAATAATCTGAGTTCATTTTTGAATGTAAATGCACTTGATAATTTGTCTGATAATATAAAAAGGGAAGAAAACGCACAAGTATCGTATGAACTTGTAAATCCAATAACTTCTATACTTTCATTGGATGATACAGTATTAAAAAATATTGAAGAAAACATTTCTAATGAAATAAACAATTATAACTCTCCTGAGGATAAAGAATCAAAAAGATCTTTCGAAACACCATCAACTTCTAATTTGTTACAATTGTGCAAAGAACAAACAGTCGAAAATGAAAGTGACAAAATGAAAACAACCGATATAATAAATAATTCAGACAAATCTTTGACAGATGAGTGTGTATGGAAAAACAATAGTTTATTCGACAAGACGTTTATTGAATTATATAATGGCGATGATAAAATAGAGTCTTCCAATAAGACCATTGAACAGAATATGTCAGGTAAATATTCATAATCTTAAATAATCGGAATTGTATACAGAAGTGTCTTGTTATTGTTAATACAAATTGTCAAATTTAGTTTTCTACATATATATAATCAACTTTAAATATTACAGAGAATAAGAGGCAAATTAACGATGATATTAATTCAACAAAAAAATGTCGTACAAGTAATGAAGAAGTTCCAAGAAAAACTGTACAGTTTAATAATAATGCTAGGAACGTTAATTCTTTTTATGGACTTCCAATAACTGTGAAACACTTAATTCATAAGATTAAGGGTTTTGATACGTTATACAGTAAGTATAATATAAATAAAAACAAATATTAATTGTATATTTTACGTGATATATTTTTACAAACAAGATTGGCAGGATGAATGTTTGCAATTAGATGCTATTAAAAATAGGAAAAATTTAATTTATGCTCTTCCAACTAGTGGAGGTAAAACTTTAGTAGCAGAGATTTTGATGCTCAAAGAAGTAATATGTAATAAAAAAAATGTTATCTTCATTCTTCCATTCGTTGCAATAGTACAAGAAAAGGTATATTACTTTATATATAATATTAAATAAAAAAGAATTGTAATTTTATGTTCATTATGTATTTAAAAATATATTCATTGTGTTTCATGATGTTTAGATACAAGCAATGACACCATTTGCTATAAAATTAGGTTTTTTGGTGGAAGAATATGCTACTGCCAAAGGTCAGTATCCTCCTAAGAAGCGACATAAAAAGAAAACTATTTATATATGTACAATAGAAAAAGCATTAGGATTAATCAATAGTCTAATAGAATTTCAAAGGCTAAACGAAGTAAGTCAAATATATGCTAATAATGCTAAATTAATATAATAAATTTATAAATATAAAAAAATAATTACATTTATATATATCTTCGTTTTAATTGCAGATAGGCCTTTTGATAGTTGACGAATTACATCTACTTGGTGAAAATGGTGGTCGAGGTGCTACACTCGAAGGTCTTCTTACAAAAATGATGTACATCAATGGTTAAATCAATTATTTCTATTTTACAATAATGTTTCCATAATGTTTGTTTCTATATACATACGTGATTTAATTTATAATTTTTTTTAGAAAATATACACATAGTTTGTATGAGTGCAACTATAGGAAATTTAGAAGAGGTAGCTCAGTTTCTAAACGCAGAATTATATACTGGAACTTTTCGGCCTATTAAAATACAAGAGTATGTTAAATGCCAAGATGATATGTGGTTAATTGATCTACATAAAAGCGAAATATTAACAGATATGAAAAAATTAGATTGTTCTGTAAGTTATTGATAACACACACATATATATATAACACGTATTTTATTTTATTTTATTTTTACTATGTATATTTATCCTATCACTATACTTATTTTTTTAAGTATTCAAAAAAAGATATTCTGATAGATCCAGATAAAATAGGTAGTTTAGTTATGGATATTGTACCAAAGGATTCGTGTCTTATATTTTGTTCAAATCGAAAAAATTGTGAAAATATTGCAATACTTCTGACAAAAGTGTTACCCAGGTATATTCAATTAAATTAAATAGTTAATATTGCTGAGGGATGTAAAAAAATAATTTACATCAAGTTACATTCTTATTTTAGTTCCTTGACAGAGTATAAAATGGAAGAGAAAGAAAAATTATTGAAAGCACTTACAACAGAGGAAGGTTTATGCCCAGTTTTGAAAAAGACTATCAAATTTGGCGTAGCTTATCATCATTCTGGTCTTACATCTGAAGAAAGAAGATTATTAGAGGATGCTTTTAGAGACGAGATTCTATGTTTAATATCTTGTACATCAACTTTAGCAGCAGGTATAAATTTACCGGCAAGAAGAGTAAGTAACTCAAATTAAATAAAAATATTCAAATAATTATTATATATATTTTTTTTACTTTAATATGAATTGACAGGTCATATTGAGAAGTCCATATATTGGGAATCAATTTTTAAATATTAGTAGATATAAACAAATGATTGGAAGAGCTGGTCGTGCTGGGTTAGGAAATATTGGAGAAAGTATAATTATTTGTAAGAGTAATGAACTTCTAAAGGTATTATTATATAATATATATATGTTTATATATTATATTTTAACTATTTAATACAGATATGTGTATTATTACCATATAGGTCAAAGAACTTTTGATTTCAAAAATGGATGATTCATTAAGCACTTTACATATAGAAAAAGACAGAGGTATAAATAATCTTATACTAAGTGCTATATTATTATCTATAGCAACAACTCGATCTGAAATATACACTTTAATTACGAAGAGTTTACTTAGCGTTCAACAGAAACGTTTGAATATTGATGTTAAAAAAATAATGGACGAAACAATAAGTACTTTATTTAAGAATGGTATTTTAAAAATTCGTAACATGGATAAATGTAATGTTGTTAATTCCATAAGTATTGCTATTCCATCTCAGGAAAGTATATCTACAGAAAAATCTGAAACAATAAAGAAAAAGCCAAAAATAGCTTTAAAGTCTACAACTAAATTAGAACTTTGTGATTTAGGGCGTGCTGCTATGAAAGGTATCATTTATAAAATATATAAATTTTTATTTATATATTTTTACTCATTTATTTGTAATCAATTTGACAATATTATAATTGTCAAGATATTTTGTTTAATATTGTGGATGAAAATTATTTTTAAGCTGGTATAGATTTACAGTCTGCATATGATTTGTATGACGATTTGAAAAAGGCAAAAAAACATTTGATTTTAACTGATTATCTTCATCTTCTATATTTGATAACTCCTTATAACATAATCAATCAAATAAAACTAATAGAATCTGTTTATTATGACACAGTAAGTAAATTAAATATTATATTATTTTTTTATATGATATATTATATAATTATTTATTTTTTTCTAAATAGGAAATTTTCGTTGCAGATAACAAAATTATCAGAAGCACAAATGGAAGTTGTAAGACTTATAGGAATAAGCGAATATATGATAAGTAAATTGCATTGTGGAATAACATCAATGGTACGATAGTTTATTATAAAATAATCATTTTATTTTTAATTAATATTGAAAATTATATTTTTAAAACAGAACGCAAATTTCAAAGTGCTACAGAGGTTTTATGTCACTTTAATAATTTATGAATTATGGAATCATCAAACAATTTATTCTGTAGCTAATAAATATCAAGTTAACAAAGGGATCGTACAAAATTTATTAAACACAGTATCATCTTTCTCTTATTCTGTTGTTAGATTTTGTAAGGTAAAAGTTTTTAATTTAATTTTCTTTTATTATACGTTTAGTTAAACAAATTTCATAATTCTTAATCCTGTTTACAGGAGTTTGATGAATTTTGGGCATTTCAAAATTTATTCGATTCTTTTAGTAAAAAATTATCTTATTGCTGTCCTCCGGAATTCGAAGCATTGATGGAACTACCAACAGTGAAAATGGTATATTATGTCAATTTATTATTAATTGTCAAAATTTAAACTCTTTTTTACACATAAAAAATTGGCTTTTATAGGGTAGAGCATATCAGTTATACAATGCTGGGTATAAAACTTTGCAATCTATAGCTAAGGCAAATCCAAATGAGATGCAAACAAAAATAAAATATCTTACAAATCGAACTGCTGTACAAATTATTACTGCTGCTAATGTAAGTTTATCATTAAGTAATATTTTACATATTATCCAATGAAATAATTGTTATCAAATTTAATCTATTATATTTTTATTTACAGCTTTTAGTTTTGGAAAGAGTAGAAAGTTTGAAAGACGAAGTAGAAGGCATCTTGGAAGAAATAGATTTGAGTCAATTAAAAATATACTGAAGTACATTATAAATTATAAATTATATGTATATATGTTAATTATTATTACAATGAATTATTTTTTAGTTACGAAAATTGTTTACATTTTTTTTCGTTCACCAAGTGAAAATTAATTATATTTAATATATTTTTAATTTATTTGTATATGATATTAATTTATGAATTTTGTGTCGTACAGAACAATGTACTGTAAAAAAAAAGTACTTTGTTTAAGCAGGCACATACATTAATTATCCATATCATGCTAAATGTTTTACTTCAAGAAAAGTAAACACTGAGAGCAATGTTAATTTATGGAACAAATCTTTATGTTATTTACTAGTATTTTGATATTTTTCTAAAGAAAATATTTGTATTATAATAAAATAAATAAAACTAGAAAAGAAAAAGAAATTTGTATTAAATTCATATTCATACCTAATCAACGTTTTTTGTATAAGCACGATTTTAAGGTAATCTCTGGCAATTTTTTTCTATTGGTAGTAATATCTTTGATCTTTTTAAAATCTAAAAAGTAAAATAAATTTTGCGATAAGTCCTTCCACGTATTAGAAAAACCATAAATCTTTAATAGTTTAATAAACTCATCAATATTATCAAATCGACTTTCAATTTCAGCAATTTTCAAAATACCACTGAAACAAAAATAATCATTTTCATAGATGTATTACATGAGCTGTAATATTTAATATATAAGTGTTACTTACTCCTTTTTAAGAACTCTATTTGCTTCGAGTATATAATCAGATAAATTTGATCCCATTAAAGATAAACAGAACACAGCAACGTGTACACTGCTTGTTAAAAGCGGTGTATGAGCCATGTCGCAAGCTTTTACTCGGTCGTTCGCAGAAATCAAATCAAATGAATGTGTCTTTTGCTCAATTGACGCTGCAAGCGTTGCTTCTCCACATCCAAAATCAGCTATTACATAATCATTAGGCCTGTATATTGATAGAAAATATATTTTAATATAATTGATACACGTATAGCAAATAAAGTTTAACCATATAGGTCAGTACAATGCAAATATTTTATTGCAAAATAGATAAAGAATGAGATATTAAAATATCATTTATTTAAAAATTAATATTAATCTTATGGATATAATGAACAAAAGATTGACTTACATTTTTTTAATAGAATCAATTATGATATCTAAGGGATTTAAGGGCCAGCGTGTAACTTGTTGCTTATATCCATCATGGTATGCTGTAAAAGAATCAGGATCTTCTTTAAAGAATTTTTTAGATTGTGTACTAGTATTATTGTACATAACTTCATTCAAATATCTAAATCTTGATCCTTTCAGTAATGTCATCATTCTTTCTCTTAATGGTAACTCTTTGTCAAGTTTTTTTGGTTTTAATTTAGACTTTTCAAATGTGTTAAACATTTCTTTTAAACGTAGAAAAGTTTTGGGTTCCTTCTTAGTTTCATTCTTAACTTTATTTTCTTCTACTTTCTTTGGTTTTTGAATATTGTTTAAAGGATTATTATATTTTTTCTTTATCGCACTTTTTCTCTTTAAACTTTTTGTTTGATCACGTTGTGGAGTAGATATTTTTTTAACAACTTTTTTATTTTGTTTATTATTCTCATTAACTACCTGTGGTTGTTTTTGAGTTTTTTCCAATTTCTTTATTTTAGATTTATTATTATTAATAGCTAATTTATTAACGGGAATAGTTTTACGATCAGATGCATTGTTTCTTTTTTTTATATTATCGACGTTTCTGTAATTTTTTTTCTTTTTAATAGTTGTTAAATTAGCTTTGGGTACGAAAGTATTTTTCTTCTTTTCTTTCTACAAAAATAATGTATTAATTATATGTGACATTTCTTATTTAATTTCAATTTATTTCAAAAATAATTATAACCTCTAAATATATATATTACCTTCGTAGAAGCTTTTTTTTGTTTTTTATTAGTCTTACTCATGTTTAATAATTAATTAAATCTCGTGAAAATAAACAAAATTGAAATAAAATTAATTAATTAAAAACACTTTGTTAAACACAACAAACTATTTATTTACGTTGTGTAGTAAATGCACGTGTTCCGAGTATTCATTCAAGCTCGACTGACAGTCGGTGTTACCAATTTACAAGTTGCAAACAATTAAAAATAAAAACACTAATATAAATTTCTTTTAATATTGGGTTGGTGGAAAACATATGTTGCATTTTCCCATTGAATTGTGTGACCATAAATTAAATTAAATAAATTATTAAATTGTATATAAAATATTATACAATTAAATTGAATTGAAATTTTTCAAAGACTTGCATTTAATAATTATATTTATCAATGAAATAACATGTAAACAAAATAGATCGATCAAAATTAAATCGATCAAATGCGAACTATTTATTTACGTTAAAAATGATAAATCTAAAAAAATATTTATTTGTATAAACATTGCGTTAAATAAAACAAAACACGTATGGAATTAAAAAAAATACCCCATTTCTTATATATTCTTTAGTTGTGATTAATTATTTTATAATAGCCATATATTACGAGAACAATGAATAAGAATTGTCCATGCAATGTCGATATATTCCGTTGATTCTTTGGAAAATATAGATAGTAATTTAAACATTGATAATACATCGAATAAAAATAACATTGTAATTAACCTCAAGAGGAAAGATGATAAATCAGTTAAATTACAAAATCATTACAACCATCCTTTTTATTTGAAACATCTTACGCCGTTATCTTCTTCAATAAATAGTAAGAATTATCCAGATTTACGTAAATCGTACGTCATATTAACCCTTATGTCAATACCCGGGTACCCGGGGATGGGGAGGGGATGGGGATGGGGATAGGGAAAAGGTATAGGAAAAGGAAAAGAAAAGAAGGAAAATATTTTCAGACGGCGAAGGATCTAATGAAACCGTGCAAAACTGCATTCACGACAGGAAACCGAACACTCTCAGGGGTAGGAATGCGATAATTGCTAAAGGAAAACTTGCGAAAGCGTCCCGACGGTTAGGATTCTCGACGACGACGACGACGACGACGATGACAAGAAAGAAAGAAATAGAAGGAACGGAAGTTAAGAGGGAAAAGCAAAAGAGTGCAAATCCTAACGAAAAGAGAAAGAAGAACGCGAATGATGAAAGAAGGGTAGAGAAAAAGGAAGAAAAAAAGGAGGAGAAGGAGGAGGAGGAAGAGGAGAAGGATGATCGTCTCTCAGGAAAACCCATGGGATTTTTCTCAAAGGCTGCACCTTCTTCCACGAAATGCAGTTTCCATGTCGAGAGCATCGACGATGAGAAAGCTACTACCGAGATGACCGTGAAAAAAGCTCATGGAAAGTTAGCCAACGTGTTATCAACGTCAGATGTTCAAAGCTTCAAAAAGATCGAAGTATCCTACTTGGATGTTTATCGACATAAATCCAGTTAGTTACATATTTAATTCTGTATTTTAATCTAAATCTATCTTAACCATTTGGGCCTGCTTGCTATCTTCTATCAAGAGTAATAGTAATCAATCATACTTCAAGGTTTAATTTAAAAGTGTTACCACAAAATAAGAATTGCAAAATAAATAACCACAGTTTAATCAAGAGAATAGTTTAACCACGAGTTTTACACGTTTTGGTTTAGTTAGTCCCGAACGAAGTACCACGAGTCTCACACGGTGTTTAATATTTATTGCCCAGATTCTTTACCACGAGTCTCACTCGTGATTGTAGATCAAAGGGTTAAGATAGATCATTCCTTTGAATCCATTTGTTAAATACACATATGCATTCTGGTGATAGTTTCTATACAAAATGTGCATATATATACGCTTATGATGTAAATGAGTTAAAACATCTTCTAGAATTCTATTTTATTTTGCTTGACTTTTTTTTTCTTTTATTATTTGTTTTCATGGGACATGGATAGGGATGGTTTAGATGACGAAGTTGTTAAATTTACCGTAACGTATACAATTACATTAAGTCATTTCGTTTGAATTTACCACGAGCAATTCTGGCACCCGCCCCTTTTCTACATAATAAAATTCTGATTTACTTGTTTTTCTAAAAAGAGAAAGAGAGAGAGAGAGAGAGAGAGAGAATCCACTTACATTTATTTTAGCTCGGTAACGGTTATAGTTAGTTCATTCCCTTTACGAACGTAAAGTCTTGGTTTCTTCTTACGAAAGAACAAGCGAGGAGGAGAGATAAAGAAAGCGTTTTGTTCGGGGAGGGAAGAAAAAAAAAGTGTATTCTTTGTTCCTGATTAGACGTCGTCTTTCTCGATCGTAAAGTTTGTGAAAGAAAAAAAGGGCTGGAGAGAAAAAAGGAGAGAAAGAGAAGGGTAATCTTCGTCGTCGTCGTCGTCGTCGTCGTCGTCGTCGTCGTCGTCGTCGTCGTCGTCGTTCTTGAGATGGATCCTATCTTCTTTTTCTCTCCTGTTGTAATCTCTTCTTAATATTATGAGCACGCGGATACCTACACGATAATATTTCACCAAGAGAAATAGCGCCATTAAATATGGAAGGTAGGAGGAACATTTTGGAAGGCTCGATGTAGTTCAAAAGCATTGAGTTAGGCGTGCGGAACTAATTTGGACGAAACAAATGTGTTCGTAAGTTTTAAGTAAACGTTAGGATAAAATCACATTGAGATGAGATTTTGAAAAGTTTAAGGGGGATGTGCGTGTGCGTGTGCGTGTGCGTGTGTGTAAATGTCTATCGGATTTATGTTGAAAAAATATGTACATTTTAATGATATTTTCAAAGGTGTTATTATAATAGATTCTTTTAGATTTTTCATATTGTATATTTTTTTTATTCTGGACAAATGTTAGATTTTATTTCGTAGGCGTGATATTTACGCCAACGTTTATCAAAATATTACCACGTGTTAGATTTTAAGATGACGGAACCCTAAAAGGTAAGTTGAACGGAATGCGTATATTTCCAAATGTTTGTTTCTCGATTTCAGGTCTACCACGTTACAAACGTGTTATTCGATCTCCGGAGGGATCGAACCTGTCGATTTACGGAGACAGTCTACGCGAGGAACTCGTAGTTGGAGGAATCGAGGAAGAAGGAGATGGTCGTATCTCCTTTTCTGGTTTCTCAAGGGACGATCAAAGCGAACTCAGCTTCTACCACCGGCGTCTCATCGAGCGTTCCGCGACGCGGTTTCCTCAAACCATCAGATCCTGTGAGACCTTACGTCCTCTTTGCGTCTCTACGGATTCACCAAAGAGTACTGATAATTTTACTAGAATACGAACGCCATTCAAAAGCAACCTTGCAGAAAGTAGATTGCCTAAAAAGCTTACTTATAAACCATACACTATCGAAGATTATCGAAGTTTGCCTATACCAAAACCTGATCGTTCTCTTGGACCGGACAAGGAAGAAATATTGGCTAAGGTATTATTTTCTTGTTTATTTAACATTAAACCTATCGAAATTTCATGTATACCTACTCCTACCATGAGAGATCAAATGACTACTTCAAGAAAAAAAATATATGTGTCTTAATATAGGACGAGATTCTAGCCAATTGGATAGTAAACAAAATATTTTGTTCTATTTAAAAAAATAGTTTAATTCACATTTATGCATTTTCAGCAGTAAGGTTACTTTATGATCATGTGTAATTAAATGATTAGATAAGAATTTTGCTTAACTAAACTTTCGTAAGTATCTAATAATTAGTTAATCGATATAATATTAACATTCCTCTAAATATCCGAAATAGTTAGCGGTGTTGAGATTGGCATAGTAGTTAGACTAGACTATGTTCTCCCTAAACCAAACGAATAGATATATCTTCCTGTTCGGCTACTCACGTTGAAGGGTAATCAGGCCGAGTTAGAAGCATTCGGTGCTTCAACGGATGGGTCTCACGGTTCCGTTTCATTGCTTCCTTCTCGAAAGTTAAGCTGCCAACAAGTTCGAACGTAGCTAAGAAAGCAGAGTCGAAGAAACTTTGCTGTTTCGTCGACCCGTCACAGTTTACAATTTCACGGAAGACGTAAAGCGAGTTAGGTTGTCGCACGGCTCCGTAAGTTCAATCTAATAAAGATGCGGCTGTTTCCTACCACCTGTCTTACTATAGTATTCTCTTTCTCTATTTCTCCTCACTTTCTTTCTTCTCTGGTGTACTACTTTCTTCTCAAAAGTCCAAGTAGAGTAGTAGTAGAATATAGTATACTCGCGGAATTGAATCCTGACGTTTTCCGGGGACTCGTTCAAGAAGAAGTCCTCACTCGAATATACGAGAGAAGAAGAAGAAGAAGAAGAAGTAGTCTACGTAAATTCATTTTGAATCAAAGCTTCGAAATAGAGATTGTTATCGTAGTTAATTCTTCTAAGATAGGATGTACCGTGCTTTAGTTCTATTAGTCCTGTTTTTATTTTTTTTTTATTATCTTCTCTGCAACATCATTTGTAACAAGTTTAAGAATGCAGATACAATCATATATCCAATCGTAGAAAAATGTATTATTATTATTATTTATTTATGGATTCATCAGAGAAAAATAACGAAGGGAAGAAAGTATATTTATCTTAAAACTGAATGACTCTCAAAAGAAGAATACGCTTATCGTCTTCTCGTAATAGAAGACATTGCAAATGTTATGGACCCTTTAAAAAAGAATACCTCTTCCTAACGCGTAGAAAGTTTAGTACATTTTTCAGATTCGCAAGGCACGAGGCAAGGCGAAGCAAAAGTAGGTTTACCGAAACTCGTATCTCGGATTTTCTTACACATCCAACTACGTGCATGGTTATACAGTATTTTATTTCGTACGTCAGTATAAGACTTTAGGACATAAGGGATAGTAGTATGGCGAGAGAAAGAGAGAGAATAGGAAAATAGCGTTAGCTGGAACTGCAAAAACAATTTTAGCGGATTGGAAATTAAGATTTCATACTCCCTTGCCAAATACGAGTACAATGTTGCATTCAATATGTCAGAAATCTTCTCTTCTTCTTTCACATTTTAACTGTTTCCTTGAAAAATTCTTGAATAAATGTATAAACAGACGTTTCTCGAGTTTCACTTGCCACATAAGTAACTATTTGCATCATTCTCTGATCCTAAGAATTGAATAATAAATGTAAAGAGAAAATCCTTGGACATGCCAAACACTTCTAACCTTTATGCATCTCTCAAACAAACAAAAAATGTTGTATAACTGAAACTGTGAACATATGTCTAAGTGTATCAACATAAAAAAAAAATAAAACAAAAAAATCGATTATAAGTATCCTACAAAATTCAAAAAGTCTCTTTACTTTTTGATCACATTTCGTATGTTTCTAAGATGTCCTCAAATTCATATAAATCAAACACCATTATAATACCTTACTTACAATTAGTTCTAAACTATACTACAGAATATATCAGTATTCGTAAGTACACGTTTTCCTAGCAAAGGGGCGTCGAGTAGCTGTTAGCCAAGGTCCCAGAAGGCAAGGAGTGCAAAGGGTTAATCATGTCGACGTGTGTTAGTTGTGTGTAGGAAGATAGAGAGAGATAAAAAATAAATATGGAGATTTAGTGGGAGGAAAAAAAAAAGAAACAAGGAAGATCACGAAGTGAAGGGGTTAAAGTGTTGCAAGGGTTGTTCATTCGACCGTCGGTTCATTTAACTTTTAGGAACGACCTCGTGCACTACGTTCGGTACACTCCAGCAAACCTTTTCTCGACTAGATAACCTACTCTCTCTCTCTTTCTCTCTCTCTCTTTATCTTTATCTATATATCCTTTTACCATTCTTCCTTTCTCTTTCACACCTTCTACATATCCTCCTGTCCCTCACCCTCTCTCTCTCACACTCTCTCTCTTTCTCTCGTTTCTTTCGCATTTCTCTCGTTCGACGGGACATTTGCATAATCTACTTTGTGTCGGATTCAAGCCGATAAGCACCTTCGGGTACCTTGACGATTTTCTGTGCAGCCGAATCGATCGACCCATAGCACTCCTTTAAAACCCTTTAAGCTCTGTATTCTCTCTCTCTCTCTTGTATAAGGGAGGATCGTTCCTTTTCTCTTGGGAATATTTAAATTCTTTCGCAACGATGCTATCACCGATGATCACCATATAAATTGGTATCACAAGTTTTTCTTTTTCCCCTTTCCTTATACAGTGAACTCATAGAAAACGAATAGTTGTCAAAGTCATGAAGAATTTTGACAACTACGATACAAAAGAAAATAATTATAATTTTGTTTCATTTTTTTTAACTTTTTTAAAATTAAAAAAATAAATTTATATGTTTCCTTATTCTCTCGATCGTACCGGAGATAGATATATTACCTTTATAAATCATTTATATATATATAATACTTTAAAAGAAGATCTTGGTAGAAAACGTGTAGGTAGTATGTACCACTCGATGTCGTAGAAAACACTCGGGAGTTTATCCAGTTGAACGAATACTTTAACGTTGGAAGAAGAGCCAAATATCTTTGCGAGTAAGATGCAACTCTTGAGCAGCAACAACAACAAGGGACAACAAGAACAACAATAATAATAATAATAATAATAATAATAACAATTGCATCCGTAGACCAAGAGTGTAGATATACATACTTACAGGAACGTATACTTTGGCATAGAGTACATATGTTTCTGCATATGTACACAAATATATATATATATGTACATATATATATTGGAGTACACGTAGGTACTATCCAACGACGTATATTTCCTCTTCGTGAAACTTCCGTAAAAAGTAAATAAAGCCTTTGGATGGGTTTGGAAAGATGGGCCGAGGTAAGGGTGGCAAAAGAAAGACAGAGATAGATTCATCCTCTCCTCCACCTCTTCCTCCTCATCCCTCATGTGTTTAGTTTGAAAGTTTGGTTTTGAGGACTGGGTAGCTTTAGGGCTTGTTTGTTGTTGCAGAGAGAGTGGCTGATGCGGCGCAGGTCATACGGGGACTCGGTTAGTGAACGTAACCGCCAGCAGATACTTCACACAGCACAGAGATTCAAGGTACGAATGCACCGATATGAAATAATCTATCAATGAATGTAAAGACAAGTTCGTGATTTTCTAATGTTAATGCTTTTCTTCAGTTTAGTTTATGATTAATTCCGTACTTTAATGTTAATCGTTGCAATAATGCAACTCTAATGCACTAGCAAACCACGAACGATAATCAAATTATAAAAGGGAACTTTAAAATTGAATTGCATTTCTCAACTTTTTGGTTTATGAAGTTAATCGATTTGTGCAATGAATGGGTCATATAATAGCTACTAGGATTTTGCATACTAACTGCATTTTGTTTTGTTTTCTTTTTTAATTATTATTTAAATTTAAATTTACAATATTGTAATAATTATTGGCAGAGAAAATTCTTGTAGCGTGAATTTATTTATATATAAAATAGAAATAAAAATATAAAAAGGAATGATAAGAGATATGAAAGGAACGTATCGATTTAGGTCCAAATAATAAGAAGTTAGGGAACACAATCATCGATATAAAGTTAATGATCAAACGTTTCAATGTTTTTCTTCTTTGATGCGCAATTTCGACTTGTCGGGTGATGATATTTTTCTCTCTTCAAGTGTGGCTTGTAATTAGCAGAAAAGTGTAACGATCCAACGTGAAATAAAAGAAAAGAAAAAAATGAAATGTACTCGCATCGAATGTTCACTAGAGTAAAAGTTGAGAGAGAAGGTGTTCGATGAAAGAAATAAGTGAAAAAGAAATGAAAAAAAAGAAGAAATTTAACAAACGTAACGGATGTTACCGCCGAGCGTGGTACGAACAGATAAATTGACACGAGCGTCGTTCAGTTACATTGTGGTCGATATTTAATTGCCAATTAGTGAATGCAAAGAGCCCAGGGTGAACGAGAACTGGTTCGTTTTACACGTAATATAGACCATAGTTGAGAATCTTGGTATAACGTTATGCAAAAGATTTATTAACTAAATTAATTACGCACATTAATCATTATTTTACACCAAACAACGTCATTTTATTATTTCCAATATATTTAGATTTTTCATCAGGAATAAATAACTCATATTTTCGATAAAACTTTTTATTCATTTTATTTTCAATACTTCCTGACAAAACATATCTTTTTTTCTTTCCTTTATATCATAAAACGATACAATAATACATGAGAATTTCAAGAACCTATGATACTGTCAACTGATTATCAGAATAATATATTTATTTAATACCAAGGGGTATTTCTCGTTTGTCGTTGGATAGTGGAAACTCATTATTTTTACGCTTAAATATTTTTTTTTGGTAATTCCCTTGGTATGATTCGCTCGCGTAAGATTTTAATGATTACAATATTAAGATATTTTAATTGACTATTTCTTTCTGTTTTTGTTTTTTTTTATAACTCTAATTGGTATCATAATAGTTACAATAGAATGTCATACGCAGAAACCAGTCGATTCTTGGAAGATCATTTATTAGAGTAAACCGAGCACAATTAATTCTAGTGTAGACCTTTGTTCGACAAAGGACAAGAAAGCATCATCCTGTAACGTTAAATTCATGTGAAAGACGTCGCGCTGCATCAGTATATAATTTGAAATTGGCATAGATGGTGTTGGTTTAAGCAATGCCACTCGAACGTGAATCCAATTATAAGCACAAAGCGAACTACGCGAGCCACAGGAACCACGAGGAATGAGCAGACAGGGTTTTCAGAGCAGAAGGGATAGAAGTGCCAAGGGTTGATGCTCGTTTCTAGTATAGGATCTGCCCGAGCTCTACATACGTATCTATATTCACGAATACAAGAGGGGGAGAGTGTAGTAGGGGAAGGGTGAAGGGTAGGATATATCCTTGTAGTGACGTAGGGACACTGGAATTTGATTTTACGTATCTTTGACCTTTAGGAAGCTACTGTGCAAACCCAGTACTAGACGCATCCTTTCTATTTAACAATATGTATATCTATATATTATGTATTTCTCGTATACATATATATATGTCGCATGATGTATTACATATACGCGTTTAGAGTTCGCATCATCGATACGATTTCCAAGATGAATTTGGATGCATCACGTACCCCTAGCGTGAAATCGATTTCGTAGATCGACCATTCTTATTTTTTTTCTTCTTCTTCTTCTTCTTCTTTGCCAAGATTTTTACAAAGAGAAAGACAAAGGTAAAGGCGATTCGTAGCCGATGATCGAATGATCTTCACACAAAGTTGTTACCCATTTGATCGTATCTTATAAAAGGGATACAACTAAAAAGAGGATAAAGAAATTCGACTTTAAAGAATCGTTTCGATTTTCAGGATCTTCCCTTCCCTTTCCCCTTCTTCCTCCCACCATTCTATATAGTTCTCGGTTCTACTACTTCTATTCTTCTTTTCTGGATACACCGCGAAACACTGATTTTTCTTTGTGTTCACAGTCGCGACGCATCGCGCCTCGAAAATGTTTTCTACCTTCTTTGAAGCATCGGGATACCGATCTGAAGGTAAGTCGAGCGTTTTTTTTTTCTCTCCTTCGACAATCTCCCCTTCTCCACAAAACTCCCTTCAAACCCCCGAACCCCTAACTCCAATCCCGTTTTCTTCCTTTGGATTTGCACGGCTTTGCTCGATCTTCTGTACGAGATTTCATTGTAAAATTACCCGCTCGAATTCACGATAAAAATTGTTCGAGTCAAAGAAAAATCGTGAATTTTATAGAGATTTATCCCATTTTTTTTCTTTACTTCCTTCCTTTAGATTCATTCAAATTCATCGATTACGGAGAAGACGGTAAACGAAAGGAATGATAACGCGGAGAGGAAAAATCATTTAAAATCGTCTTCTACTAAAATCGCGATATCGAAAAAGAATGCGGAAAATTCATTGACGAAGAAGAACAAGAAGAAAGAGGAAAAATCGTTCAATCGTTCTGCCGATCTAAATTCTTCCATTAACATCGAGGAGGATTCTTATTTGGATTCATTGCAAAAACGACATTTACGCGAGAAAGAATTAATAGATAAATTAATAAAACAAGCTATTAATTCTTGATCATCTTTATATATTCAAACGGGTAAGATAATTTATTGTTTATGTATATTGCAATCTAAAATATTAAATCATCTTTATAAACTAACGTGTTGTGTTAAATGCGTGTATCTAATTATTTGAGTATTTTTATTTGTTCACTATTATAGTAGATATATATATTCGTTTAAATTAATTAAAATACATGAATAGCTAGATTTCAGTAAACCAACACTACAGGTGTTCCTTTAGCTTCGCCATAAAGTATATATATGTACGTATCATTTTTTTTTACAAGGTTTATTTCAAAGTGCATTTAAGCCTTTTATAACGGCGTACTTAGAACCCGTAAAGAAGTTGAAAGAAAAATGAATGCCAGTGAATCTCTAATAGTTAGACTCGTGGTACTACGAAAAAAACAAGTCTTACTTTTTTGTTTTATATTATATATATTTTCTATTAGGACACATTTTACTCTATCGTATTATTGTATATTTTTTTTTCTAGAAAGTTAAACGGAGATAAAAAAAAAATTATACACACACATATATAGAAACATGATTCCGGTAGCTTCGTTACGAATGTTCCTTTCATATATAAACTGTCGTGGTACCCGAGAGATTAGTCGAACCATGAAATATTTAAACTTAATTCCATCGATATAAATTATTCGGAGAACGTTATCTTGGGAGTTCCTCCGTCGGTTTCATTGTTATATCCGAATACGAGAGCTTGGTTTTCCTCGCGAAAGGGAGTTTGAAGGAGAAGGAGAGTCAAGGGAGAGAAAAGGAGACGAGGGGACGGACGGGGGACGGGGAACAGAGGGTGGTGGGTGGTGGTAGAATTCGTACGTAGATATGTGTACTTGTACACGAGAGACTCGTACTTGTACACGGTTTATACGGACGACAGAGAAGCGTACGGTACGTTGGGGAAATGCGTATACTCCTGGCTTTGCTTCTACAAGATTCAGAAATTATTCAATGCTTTTGACTTTGCCGAGATCGCAAAACCACCTGAATTTACATCAATGATTTTAAACGATGGACAATGATCTTCAACGATTCAAGATATCATATCAATATAATAGCAACTACGAATTAATTCCAACGTTTAATATTTAAAAATACATTTGGAAGTTAGCATCGATGTATTAGATATTCAAGTATGAAATGGAGCAAAAAATGGACATAATTGAATTGAAATTAGCTCCATTTCATACTTGACAACCTAATATGTTAAAATCATCCACGTGTACACATATACACACATATAAATATGCATATTAATGCATTGCCTAGAAAACGAGAAGAGTTTTACAAACATACAGGAGGCATATATATCTCTGTATATTCGCATCTCACTTGCAAAGAGAGGTAAAGAGAAAGAGAGGAACAGTGAAAGAGAGAGAAAGAGAGAGAGAATGAGAGAAAGGGTGGAGAGGGAGAAAGGAAAGTTGGAATCGATCCACAGGTTGCGCGCGCTTTCTAAGCTCACAGAAGCGCTGTCACTGGAACGATTTGGAAGCTTTTGCCGGACACTGATAATGTTCACCTAGTGCGTGTAAATAAACTTGTTCCCTTTTTTTACGACCTATCGTTGAGCTTTCGAAATAATTTATTGAACGTTTTTATCATCGTCGTTATTGTTGTTGTTGTTATTGGTGGTGTTGTTGTCGTTACGAGATCAGTGCGTTAAACAAGTGTAAGAACTGGAGAGGACAAGGACCTACATAGCAACGAACTTGTGAACCCAAAAGGTGTTATAGGGCAAGGACAAGTGGTATGATTTTTAGAGCAGCTCATGGGGGGTTTCTCGTTGTATGAGAAAATCTGATGTTAGTGGTTACAGTGAATGTACGCGGATCGAGGCCAACGGGGGTTGGCAGAGACTGATTTCGTCAGCGGGCTACCACTAGAAAGGGTGGTTTGCCTTGCGTGTCAATACACATCAATGATTCAGGTGAGGCTTCGTTTACCTTCTTCAAACTCTCTCCCTCCTTTAATTAAGTTTTTTTCTTTTCTTCATCTACTTTTTCTTTATAGTTTTTTTTAAAAATCTTTCTTTCTCTTTCGTAAATCGAACGCGATCGATTTTTCTAGAAATCGTTTACCAGTTTTCTTTCGTAAACTTTACCCTCGAATGTACCACCCTTAACTTCGATCGTTGCTAAACACAGCACGTTGTCTGAGCAAAAGGAGATGTCGCTACTGACAATTTCTAGGCATCTTACCACCCTCTACTTTCTTTCTTACCACGTGGGGGTTGCGCGCGTACTTTGACCGATTTCTCCTCTTACATGGGTTTTAGAATTTTTTCAAAGAAATTCTCTCACGCGAGAGAATTGGCAAGTACTTTCTAACGATACGAACTTAATCTCGATGGAATTAAAGAATTGGGTTTTAGAACGATTAGAAACTTTAGAAATGTTTTTAACTTACTATTTAACTTACTATCTTATTCCCATTAGATTTTTTATATGATAAGTATTATAATAGGTGGAGTAAGTATTAGGTCAACGTAATATTTACTTTTTCCTATTGTTATTGCAAATCGAGTCGAGTGAATTTTTCGTTTAAGCTAGCATCCAACGTGGACACATTTGCGACAACTACGCACGAAGCATTATCGTGACTATTGCAGTTACAATTAAGCATATATATATAATATGCATCGCAAATTTGATTCTAGAATCGCCACGGGACACGCTTTAATTATCGTGATCTGGAATAGCAAAAGTTTCATGCGATATGTACATTTGATAAAATCCTTGCAGGCGTGCACCGTCGCGTGACTATTCGGACTAGCTAATCCGATACTCTCTCAAAGTAAAAATATTTTACGGCGTTAACAAGAGTCGATTTGAAGTCGTTGACTTCGTTACGTTAGTCGAAACTACCCCCGCAGTTCGGTGGTAATGCATTTAAATTACAAACAAACCACCGACCAATACGAAATGCAAAAGTTACTTTGACTTTTCGATACTGGGGATCCGCCGTTGATTCAGTAAACTTTATAAGCTTTTCAAATGTTTAGAAGTTAATGCTATATACGATTAAGTTGAGTAAACTGAATGGGCACGTAAAAGGGCTAAGTAAAAGGTGTAAAAGGGGATAACTTTTAATGAGATATCGAATGAATTGTTCAAAGAATGCGACCTAATTACAATTTTTTCCCTTACTTATTTTTTATTGTTCTTATCGTCGTCGTCGTCGTCGTTTTGTTCATAATCATACACAATTGTACAGTTTCGTTTGATTCTACCGAGAAAGAATTTCTATAAATTTAAAATACTTTCTAATATATATTATATTTATACAGAGAATTTTTGTTGTTTTTACTAGTTTACGACTTGACTCGGATATTAATGAAAAAAAATTGGACGCGTGTACGCGCGCGTGCTTCAACCATTCGCCATTTATTAAAATGCATGGTCGAGTTTGAACAAAGCTCGTATAACGTTTTTTTTTTTCTTTCTACGTTTTTATGGAGAAGCGAATTTGTAATGGCTTTTGGTTTTCCTGCCTTTTATATCCGTTGACAGAACGTGCAATAAATACTGGACATTGATATGGCACTGTATTAAACACTCACATAAAAACACACACACAAACAAACACATATATACAGAATATCTAATCCAACTTGTAGAAAAGATATTCAACCAGGTTAAATGACCAATGTTAACTCTTAGTCGGCTCATGGTGGATCTTATGTAAATAGATAATGGATCTCCAGCACCACTTGGTCAGGTTATTGGGCTGTTGCAGTTAGTTGCAATTGCCGAAGGGCAGTTCATTACCCGCCGGACTCTGTTTCGATGAGAACTGTGTCGAACTCTAACCATTCATGCCTTTGAAGTGGTAGTCGCCTCGAGGGCGTTCGCTATGGAACAATGAGAATTATCTCTTCTTCTACCTCCCTTCTTTCTCTTTCTACTCAATCTAACCCACTCTCCCAAAACCTCCCCACACCCTCTTCCTCTTTCCTTCTACTCTTTCTCTCACTCTCTCTCTCTCTTTCTCTCTTTTTATTTTTTTCCTCTTTCTCCAATACGCCTTTCGTTTCTCGTTTCTCTGTAGGCACATACGTATGTAATACATGCATGCAAGCAAGCGTAAGAGGAGCGTGCGATATCGTTGCTTGGCGTTGCTGATTGGCTAGCTTCGGGCGAGGTATTAATCATCCTGAAATTGGTACGTGAAAGCTATCTTAACGAACTGACGGATGAGAAAGAAGAGCTTTAAACTACATTTCCATATCGTTTGTCTTTTACATTTAATGTCACGAACAACTACGGTTACCCATAATCGATACTTTTCCTTTATTTTTACTTATTTTTTTATATTCTTAGTCTTCTTAAATTGATATAATATACCTATGTATCCTCTTTCACAAGAAATATCATATTTTTCGTTATATTAGTTGAACCAGAAACTAATATCGTTATTTATTTTTCTTTACCACGACTTACAAGTAGACTCAATGATATGCTGCTCAGAAATGACATTATTTTCCGGTACATTTAATATATAAAAAAAACAATTTTTTTAATATAGTTTTACGAACGTTTTTAATTGTATTATTGTTCGATAATTAGAACGGATGATTCTCGATAAGGCGTGAAATAATATCTTGTTAATGATTATACGAGTAATTGTACATTAGTTTGAAATAGTCTCGAATCATATCATAGCTGTGGATATCTTCCCTAATGATTCGTTATCAAGATTATTGTAGACCGTGTTATAATTGCTTACATCACACATGTAGAACGAGAGAGAGGGTGAGAGAGAGAATTACAGTTACGCGTGGTCTACGCATTATTACTAGAATATCGATTATCAGATTGCTCTGCGTCTATATCTCTTCCTCCATTAATTACTGATAATAGTTCGATATATCGATAATGAGCATTACTTAGTTATATATCAATCAATATTGTAAAAGTTATCTTTATTATTAACGTGAATTTGCTACCCTATTCATATACGAGTTGTGATCATAAAGTTATCTTACTTTTTGAATTTTGCAAAACACCTACAATCGATTTTCGTTATCTTTTTCTTTTTCTTATCTTGGTACACTCCTCTCGAACATATGTTCATAGTTTCAACTGTATAGCATTTTTTTGTTTGTTTGTGATTCAGCAATATTCATTGATAAAACGATATTATAATTAAGTGCACACGATCGACCTATTATAATACTTAAATGACAAGTACGAAGAAAATAATTCTTTATCGTATTTGAAGAAACGTATTTAACGTTACATCCTCTAACTTAGAATTATGAAAGTTCTTCGCATTCTGATTTTGTTCAAACGATTCTCGCGGAAGGATTAACAGCATGTTAATTAAACGCAATGGGGGAAAGCCACGCGTAGCTAAATAAAAAAAAATTCTTCCTTGACACGATTTACACGTTAAGAAATAAGATAAGGGAGAATCCCTCGCACGTCTAATTTTATTTTATTTATTTTTTTCTTTTTACATTTTCTTTCATCGTTCTTTCCTATTTTTTTTATTTTTGTTTCTTTTCTTTTTCACGTATCTTTCCTCAGCTACTTCTATTAGTGGCGCATTGTAGAATCGCAGCTTGTTTAATTATCTCGGTGGTTACGTAAATAAAATATGTGCACCAGGAGTAAAATTGAAGACGTGCTAATTATCGGGCAAAGATGTAAAAAGGAAACCGAAGTAACATAAGAAAGATGCAAGATGAGTAGTAGTAAGAAGTGAGTTCCTTAATTGCAGTGGTACCCTACTTGACGAAAGTGTACTCTTTCGTTTTTCTTTTTATACTACTATGGGAGAAGGGAGATGGTGGTGGAAGGTTTATCCATGACGCACGTTGCTAAAGTAAAATAATTTCTTTTTTAAAATAATTTAAGTGAATACAGAATTGGTTAAAAAAAAAAGGTATACTTCGATCGTTCGATTTTTTTATCTTCGTAGATAGTTAAAGCTTTAACTCACTAACGAACCGAACCGAAACTGAATCGATAGAAAACAAAGAGAATCTTGGAAACGTTTAAAACCCTCTACCACCATAGATAATCACGAGTCAAACTATTTCCCAAAAGTCCGATAATACTTGAATTCGATTGTATCTCTTGTTCATTGGAAGACAATGAGAGTAAGGTAGGCGTATATCCCGTTTATTATCATGATTCGAATCTCTATTTCCAATGGGATTTTTATATGGCGTTTCCGTATCCTGGATAGTTTAAGAGTCTCAGAAGAGTTAGGAGAGAAAGAGAGAGAGAGAGAGAAAGATAGAAAGATAAAAGGGGAATACAAAAGGAAGATAAAGAATACTAAAGAGGAAGAAGAAGGAGGAAGAAGAAGGAGGAAGAAGATGGAAGAAAGAAGGAGGAGAAAGGGGAATGCTCTGGTGCTACTGTGAGACTTTCAAAGAATTTCCAATTCTCAGCTTTTCAACGTCGTCGCCTTCGACGCCTTTCGTCGATGTGAGAGAGGTTATCGTAATGAACGGTATTCAGTTTAGTCTGAGGTAAGTTACGAGCCAACCCCAGTCAGTCAGTCAGTCAGTCAGTTAACCAACCAGCCAACCAACCAACCAACTAGCCAACCAACCAACCAACCAACCAACCAACCAACCAACCAACCAACCAACCAACCAACCAACCAACCAACCAACCAACCAACCAACCAACCAACCAACCAACCAACCAACTAGCAAGCTAGCGGGCCAGGAACCATCAGTGTGGGCATCCAGACACTGATTGTGAGATAGAAGTAAAATGGAACTGTAGCAGAATTGAAAGGCGGAATTTACCCTCTTTCTATGTTTCCAATCTTCGCGGTCATCCTTTCTTTTCCTCGTCCATTACACAACCCCCTTCGTTCATTCGTTCGTTCGTTCATTCGTTCGTTCTTTCGTTTATATCGACCATGTAGACGAAAAATATTCGTGGCAAGATCCAATGGATACATGAGGGTATTTACATTGCCTTTTATAGAAGGATTCTCATTCGCAAGAGAACTTTACTCGCCTAAATGCAACAGCTAGTATTACCTAAACAACCAACCATCATTCTCTTGCGTTTCTCCACTACCCAAACCCACCCTCAACTATATCTTTTTCTCTCGACCATTTTTCTTTACCCATCGGTATCAACGGTTTTCATTCTATCCTTTTTTTTTTCTTCCTTTATCCGATGTTTCCAACGTCAAAATTACAAGGGAAATTTCGTTTTCTTTCTTTTTCTTTTTTTTTTCTCGTGTTTTTTTTATTTAATAGAAAACCGATCGATGTCGGAAAAAAAATTCTACGCTCTCGTTTAACGTACAAAACACTTTTATTATTTGTAAAGGTATAGGTAAACGTTTAGGTTGAAATAGATAGAGAAATGTTTCGGCCTTTGTTTTTCTATATCGAATTTATAAAAGTAATTCCGTTTCGATAGTTTAAAGTCAGGGAGAATTTCATTAATTAAGACGATAAAGAGTCGTTTAATCGTAGGAGCAATACGTTGCCTAATCTGTTAGAACGATCAAATCAATGATTAGTTAAGGTAGGAATAAGTTGAAGAAAAAAAAAGAAAGAGGTAAGAAAGTAAATTTCTTTATGAAAATATTATCGAGTGTTATTATATTTTCGTAACACGTAAATCCTTCTCTTAGAAATTTCGGTATCTACATTTTAAATGGTCATGTTCAACAGGTGTGTTTTTGAAAATAAATATCGTAAGCTATTTCGAGTATAAGATTTTCAATATATATATCTCAAATAACGTGTACAGAAGAGACAAGTCAATCGAGACGGGAGTCCTTGTACTTCCTACCTTGTACGAAATAGGCTGTGGTTTCGAGGCTTGAATGTGCAATGAAAACCCGAGAATACACAATTTGATAATGGGTTAACTGTGTAACACCCACCGGTTTACCGTGGAACGTTGGAACTAGTTCGAATCGGTGATAACACTGTACTCGCATAATCAATCACGCTGTTCTCCTATCTCTACTCTATCTCTATTTCTCTCTCTCTCTCTCTCTCTCTCTTTCTCCTGCGTTCAATTGAACCAGGGTGTTACACCAAGAACGTAAAGGAATAGTAGTAGTAGTAAGAGCAACAGTAACAGCGATAATCATACGCGTTTAGAAATAGCTATATCGAATGATCGGAAGAGCCAAGAGAGGTACTTGTTCATTCTACGCTTGACTGTGGACTGTTAGAAGAGGTATATGTAATGGTACAGGTCATCGGTACTAGTGTTCAGTCCGTTGGCAGATGATGCGTTTGATGCGCTTATGTTTGGCTCATCGGTGGCTTTCCTATGTTCTACGACAGAATTAGGCCGTGTTTCTCACTCTCCTTGCCAATTACCGTCAACGAGATGCATTTGATTCCAAGAGTATTCGAGTTCGTTGTCCCCATTTGTGTTGTGTTATTCAACATATCTGGAGAGTCACGAAAGCAATATCTTGTATCTCCCCTTGCACACTATGTTATTCTTTGAAAGTTGCTATATTATTTGGAGTATATGGTAAAAGGGTAACTTTTCATTTTTAAGATCTTGGAGTTTATCAAAGAACGCCTTTTTTTTTTAACGTTTCAAATATTTTCTACTCAATTTTTTAGTAGTTTTTCTTAATAGTGAATTTTATTGAATTACGAAGACTAGACTCGATAGAATTTTTAATAAAATAGAATAGAATTTTGTTGAATTAAAATAAGAAATAATATTGTTGAAATATGTGTTACAGATTAAGAGACTCAATAAAAAGTTTTAGAATGTGAATTATATGTTGTACACATGTCCCTGTGTCGTTCTTCTAATTCTAGTCTTTGTTCCTTTTCACTCTTGGTAGAGTCACGACAAGTTAATAAATCTGTGCACACTTGATGAGAAACACACGTCCTTTCCGGACCTTTGTTGGATTCTCCGAGGACGAGAAGGTTTTTATTTCGCGTGACACTTTGTCTCAACGTCTCGCATTTTACACTACTCCGCATGGTTGCACGCAAAGTCGAGTCGTTGGAAAAATCTCTGCAACGGACATGCGAGCATCTTTTATCCCTTGTTTTTATTTTGTTTCTGGAAAGTTAGAAAATATAAATTTCCTCGTTCAAAAAGTAGAAAACGTACCCTTATAAATATATATATTTTATTTATATCTAGTGCACGTTATATACCGAACGATAGTTTCAAATCTTTTCTTGACTTTTGAAAGCTTTGCATTTAACACACGAATATTCCCAGCCTTAATTGCACGCACTAGGACTTCTCTTTATACGATTGGTATGTCTACCGGAATGACCCTAAAGGGCGATGCCAAGTCCATTGTCCTAAGCCGTGCGGTTCATCTAACGCGTTACTGCAGAGAGAGAGAGACCTCGTTCAGTGCGGCAGCTTGATTTTAACAGGTCCAGGAAGTCATACGGTCCATTATCGTTTCAGGTACTATATCCAAGTGAAATTTTGTCGACTGTCCCATTGGACTTCCATGGAGCACTTTGGTGGATACTATACAATACCTACAATCTGTTTCTTCCGTTTAGCACTATAATTGTCCCGTTATTACAAGTACCATGAATCATTGGCTACAGTAACATAAATGCATGTATGCGTGCACGTAATTACATTTATCTTTTCGTACGATCTCCAAATAATCATATCGTTTATGAACGTTCGATAATCGATATTCCAAGATAATTTATTATTCCTGAATAGTATATATTCGAATAAATATTTTTAATAACGTTTAATCCTAGTACGTAATTAAAAACTTTTTTTTTTTACTTCTATTTCTTAGCGAGTAAAGAATGATTTAGTTTAAAAGAGATAAATCAAGTCAAACTCCTCTTTGAAATATTATTATAACTACATCGTAAGCTGTTATCTTGATATAAAATGAAAAGTATTCAATGTCCTCATTTGCACGTTGGGGGTTGTGGTTGTTAAAGTAGAAACGCTTAACTATTTTTCATCTTTATCGTCCGTTCCTTGATACATTCTAGCCTAGGGGTATCCAATAGAATGCAAAAGTACAAGCAGAGAGAAAAGGCAGAAAACGATTTATCTCTCGGGGTTTTGTTCCGAGATAGCTTTTGGTTGTTGTATTCTGGCACGAATCGCGCGTCTGGGAAAAGCATTCTATAAACTTATTATTGATATCTAGATGGTTAGAACGAGCCTTTTAACTTCGGTAGTTCTATGTAACTTAAATCGGTTACTTACTTACATACTGTATGTTTATATTTACATCCTAGAGATATAACACATTGTTCCCGCGAGTGCATTGAGCAGTTCAACTAAAGTTTCAGATTCCTAATGCTTTTTGCCATCGTTTCTTGTTACCGATAAGAAACTTCCTGTCGAGTAATTAGGAACGTGAAACGATTTCGAAGGCGTTATTAGGGAATTGTTTTGTTCTATCTTTTTTCTTTTTCTTTGATGTTTAAAATCTTTAACTAAATTTTAAACTAACGGATTATAATTAAAACGTGTATATAAATATATAACACTAGATAGATTTAAAGTGTTATGAGATATACAAAACAATATCGTATTTGATATTTTTGATTGTAGTTGCGATGTCAACCATGGAACCTCAGTTTAACCAGCGTGATCGTTTTGGCGCTGTCCAATATGCTGCTGACCTTCTTACTACTACAATCGGAAACTTGCACTCAGAATTCGATAGGTCGAGAACTCGAGATAAATGCCGTCACGGATTGGAATCTCGGTACCCTGCTCAAGGAGCAACAGGAAGATTGTACGACGCGGGATTATCGACATACGCCAGCTGACAGGCTTAAGCTCGACGTGAGATTAGGCAGATGGGATGCCCGTAGGCTTTTCAAAACTTTCGACTCGATCTTCGTTGGATCGAGATTCTCTGAACTATCGCAAACGTATCGAGTTTGTTTGGCTACGCAGAGTTCTGTTGAAAAATTACATTCGATAGTTCAAGTTGCTCATCAATGGACCGGCCCGATGTCTGTTGCTTTATACGTCGCCGGTGACGAGGAATTCGAAGTTCTGCAAAAGTATTTGCTTTATCTTAAAAGGTGTTACGAACCGATACGCGAAAGGATATCTTTTTCTTTGGCCGTGCCAAAGGTCAGAACCCCCAAAAAACAACCCCGTACTTTCACCTTACCCGATATTATTGATTGTGCCAAACCGGAAGCTACTCTAAACGAACTCGTATCCGGTATTTCCGTCGAACAAACTAACTGGAGAACGCGAAACGTTTATCCCCAAAATCACATGCGGAATCTAGCTAGGAAAAATTGCCAATCCGATTACGTTTTCTTAACGGACGTCGACATCGTACCGAGCCTCAATCTAACTGGTGCTTTAGACGACTTCCTTAGGAATGAGAATTGCGACAAGTGCGCCTACGTTATACCAACTTATGAATTAGACTCGCGTGTTAGGTTTCCACCGAATAAATCAGACTTGGTTAGATTGGCGAGGAAAGGCCTCGCCAGACCATTTCATCAAAAGGTTTTCATCCACAATCAATTTGCCACTAACTTCACGAGGCAAGTATATTTACATTTGTTCAATTTATAATATTATATTTACTATTTTTAATTAGAAAATACTACACAAGTACTATTTATTTTGATTGATATTTATTAATGGATTATATTTATTATTCTTGAAATCCAAATCGTAATATCGATGGTATTTTATTAATCGAAATAATACATCTCCATCTCTCCTAATCGTTTGATTATTTCCGTAAAATTAGTTTGTAATTGGAAATCGATTTGAAAGATTGTCTAATTGGTGGTTTATGTTACTCCCACACTTGTATTGATTTCTGTCCAATACAGGATTTCTCCATCTCACTTGAACCTAAGAGATGCCACTAAAGAAACCTCATTAACAAGTTCTTAAACACACATTAAACAACTTTAGTACAAGAACGGAATAAACGACTCGGTTTATTGCTGATTAATTGTTATCTCGACTATTATCCTTCATTTTAAATGTTATATTTTTCAAATTGTATATTCTAACTAATTGTATTTTTTTGATTTTATTGAAAAGAAGTAAAGTTTTGTAATAAAAAAACATAACAGCGCCCAATGAATTTATTATTTTAGCAAATAATCGTTGCATTGTGTACGCGAGTAAACGCTGAACAAAAAAAAAATCAGAAAAAAATTACAGTGTATATTTTCGATATTTTTTCCTCTTCCAACAGTGTGGCTTCATAAATATATGAACACAGCATAAACAAAAGCGTAGCGATCGGTTGAATGCGGTATGTAACACACTTTTGGCTAAATATACCTGTTAGTTATGCGTATGCAGAGAGTTATTATTCGTTTTTGCATATAGGAACGTTATTATTTTCACCAATTTTTTGTTCACGTATATTTATTTGAAACTGAAGACTATAAAGTAACTCGTTTTAAAGAGTAACCAAAATTTGTATTACGAAAAGTAATCATTTCTTTCTTTTTTCGATACGAACTATACGAAATGTTTTATTTTATTTATTCGATCGTGATGAAAGAGAACAATTGTTACCTACGATAAGGATTAAATAAATCATCGTTGCACGTATCTCATATTAATTCGCATGATTTTACTTGATCATTTTCACAGATGGGTGTTGGACGTGTCGCCTACTCATAAAAATTACGAGAACATAAGAAACGGCAAAGTTTATGTTAGTCACGATGTGACAAATTTCGAATTCCTTTACGAACCATTCTATGTGGCAAAGGATACTGCACCAGCTCACGATGAGAGATTCATGGGATATGGATATACGAGAAACACTCAGGTATTCAACTTTGATTCTAATGAAAAATATACACATTTGTAATTATCTTTTCAAAAAGAAACTAATCGAATAAGTAAATCTACGATATTCTTCGTTATCTAGAATAATTCTATATAATTTCAAGATAAATAATCCTACCATATTTATTGAATTCCTTTTTTCCATCTCTGTAATGAATATTATTTTGTTCTTATCGTTTATAAAGCACTATGATTGCGTGACTGTAATATTGATATTGCATTTACGATTTTAACATGCGATTAGATCTACTAACATAGGACAAATACGCGATATTTTCGAAGTTAAACATACAATCATCTATTATTATTATTTCTTTAAAAAAATCTACATTGGTATAATACAGTTGTACATATATATGAATTGTTTATTTTGAAAGTGACCTAACTCTATTCTTGGTAAGAAAATGCATATTATTCATTTAATAATTGTCATTATTTTAATAGGAACTATAAATTGCATTCCTTTAGATACACTTAAACAGTATGACTCATTAGTATCTTGTACGTATATTTTAAATTGCATTGAAACACAGAATCCTCTAAATAATTCAATTTAAATATAAATGAACTTTGACCACTTTGAAAATAAAGAAGAAATGAAAATAAATGAACGAATATGGTATTATTGTTTATAATATAACGATCCGTATATTTAAACTGTAAGGAACTTAATTGAAATAGTGAAATCGTAATTGTTTTTAGCTTTCACGAATTTATCGGATTTACTTAGAGTCGACAGAGAGATAACAATTGAACGTACGATAAAGTTCGTACAGGTGAATTGTATTACGAGAAAATGCTCGCGTTCCTCTGTCCGATTACGTTCTGCTTTCGAATTGGTGAGAACAGGGGGGTGAGCCGTGAAATCGGCAATGGAACAAGGGTAGAGACAAACGCGCGCACGAGAGTAGTTTGGGGGTTGCAGCAAACTCGTACGAGCGAATCTCTCGCGCACTAGGGACATTAATTGAATTACGTATTATCATTCCCGTCGTTATCGGACGATGGAGGCTCATTTTGCAGAACAAGCATTATTCAATTTAAACTTGATACATCTCTCGTCGTATATGCCGAACGTACGTATTCGAGAGGAAAGCACGTTACATTCTGTCGTTTTGGCATACGCGTGCCGTTGTAAATTGCCATACACGAATGTATCATCATGCTTAATCCACAGATTAGCTTTATTTCTGTATTCGTAACATCCTACCAGAACGTATGAATTTATATTCATAGATATTATATAAAAGTTAGAAGAGTTTTCGTTAAAACGTGCCATTTGAAATTCTTTTCAAAAAGATATACTATGTACCAATTTTTTAACATATTTATATCTACTTTTCTTTTTCTAATTCATATATAAAGAAACATATTTTAGAATTATTCTATCTTTCAATTATTATACGTTTTATTGCAAGAGTACTGCCTACCACTTATGAGAATAATAATTATATATTTTTCTTTTTATATTTAAGAGGAATATATTAATCGTAACAATGTGAATTATTTACGAGCAAATCAAGGCATTTTACATTTTATGATATCGTTTTAATATTCGAAATATTCTCAAAGTTTCATTATTTACGAGGTATTTCATTCGGAATCGTAGATAGTAGCTTAAAATCTGTTGCGATTTGTAACCACTCGCTATTCGGCAAGAAAATATGGACAGAGGAGAGTATCTATCCCGGGAAATTCTTTCCTCATCCACGTTATGCGAATTACAAGCACGAGCGGAATCTGCTCTTATTAGCGAAGTAACGCCAAGTATTGCATTCAACGCACGTATACGCGTGCTCTCATTGTTTTTATTTTATCTACATAAAAGAGAAAGACTGAGAGAGAGAGAGAGAGAAAGGAATGATTATCTTGCGATTTAAATCAATCGTATATTTTCTAATAATTTTTGTTTAACACATATTCGTCCGATAATTTTTCAACACTATATTTCAAATGACTACACACGAAAACGATGTTTTACAAATTTCAAAGGTTATCCTTATATATATATGTCATTATTGTAAGAGAAAAAGAAAGGAAGAAAGAGAATTATGTTAAAAGAAGTAATTTTGTCACACAATGTAGAGATAACAAAATTTCATCGAGCGACGAAAATCCTTGTGCAAGACTTTACGGTTTCGTATTTCGTGTAAAACGAAGTACCCTTTAACTCGTTCCTGCAATAAAACGAGCATAAATCTACACGCGGCCATGCTCTACCCTCTTTCGTCGGTCTACCGATAAGTCTAGTGTAGAAGAGTAGAGTGTATGTATATACATACATATATATATATATATAGAAAGAGTGTTCTCGTATACAGGGAAACGGTGTGAGTTAAGAGACATTGTAACACTGCGAATCGGATAGTACTTTTCCTTTTCTACATACATTGGTATTCGTGTCTTTCCTTCGTGGTTCGTTCGCACAACATCCACTCCCAACAGAGAAATGAGAATTGGTATCGTTCGCGTTTCTAAAGCCTTTTCTTTCCTTTTCCTTTCTTAGTTTCTCTCGGTGTCTAGCCGAACGATTTATCTGGCGCAAATTTTCCCTACTATTTTTCTATTTCGAGTTCATAGGTATTTTTGTCTTTTACTTATACTTTAGATATTCTCTATTTCTCTCTCTCTCTCTTCTCTTTTCTTCTCTTAGAATATAACACATATTTTATAAACTAAAACCAATTTTACGTTATTGATAAGTTGTTTTATTTTCTTTTATTAAATTTGTCTGATAATGAGACACATATGGTTTCTCAGTTTCCGTCTAATTAATTCTGCTCATTAATAGAATTCGAATATCTTACAAGCTTGTGCCATTAATTGAATAAAATTGAAATCCAATTCGTTGATTTGAACATTCGCTCTTGTCAGCGATGCATAATTTATAATTTTGTTAAAGAACCAATGGTGATATATAGAAGGAATTGGAATAACGTTGATTAATGATTTAATTATTAAAATTCCATTCAGAGAGAATCGTTATGAATAGAATTTTTTAACGAATTAATTGGTGTGCACGGTATTTGTTTGGTAGGATACCTGTGATTGGATGATAACAAAAATAATATTACCAGAGTGAGATCTATTATTATATATCGAAAATACTCTCTCTCTCTCTCTCTTTCTCTTTCTCTCTCTTCTTTATCGAGAAATTGATTTAGAATGATCGGTGATATACATTTTCTACGAAATTAAATTAAATGTTCGACGGAAAGGAACGTGGATCAATAAACCGTGTGGATAACCAATGCGATTCGTTATCTTCTCTCGTTTCGTCCCAGCATGATTCGTCAATTAATCGGCATGATACGGTAGCACGTAATAACGATTCATTCGATTTAAGGCTGGCGTCGTGTCCTACCGCAATACGGCAATGTTACTATGAGAGAGAGAGAGAGAGAAACCCTTTCGTGTATGCGAATCGACTGAAATCGAATTGAACGCGATAGTGTGCTCGTTTTGAAGCTTCATCGCCGTCAGTCACTCCCGCTGATTGAGCGATTAACACTGGGTACGGAATCGCAGATCAAAAAAGAACGATTTTTGAAAATGAATGATCGACGATGAATCTTTTTTCAACATTGTTTGCTGCCAATTGCTTCGTGACGATTCTTTTTCTTTTTTTATATTAAGTCTATATCTTTCTCTCTTCGTATTTATTTTTTTTCTGTCTCTGTCGATATCGTCTGGAGATGTACGAGTCTAAATTTAATTGAAAAAAAAAAACAAATCGCGTTAACCTAGTCTATCGATTGGAAAGATGATAGGAAGGAATTTTTATCTTTAACTTGTTTTCTCTCTCTTTCTCGTAATAAGATTCGACTGACGAGTTCCTAGCAAAGACAAAGGATAATTCTTGGAAAGTATTTCAATCGGATCAGAAAGAATCAGTAGTCTGAACCCCGTTAATTTTTTACTTAATTCTTTTACGTAAAGGATTAATTGGCAAAGCCGACGACGACGACGACGAGAATAACTGGCTAGAATTTAAATACCTCATACGCTAATGCGAGTACACACACACACACACGCATACTACCATTTTCTTCATAAAAGGAGTCGATCAAGTTGAGCCATGATTATTTCCCCCTTTTCTTTCTCTTTTAATCTTAATCTTTATCTTTCGCTAGACATTCTACAAAGTTTTTACGCTCAACGCTTTCACATCCTAAATTTCTTCCATCCTCGTCATTTTAGCGACAACCCTCAAACGTTCGTTCCTGTGTACGTTTCTAAACCCCCTTTAATGCTCGGAATGTAAGATAAGTGGTAACGGCATGGAGTACGACCGGAGACGCCTTATTCGCTTGGATTTACAGCGACGTGCGATCGCATAAAACTCAATTATCAAGGTTTACCACGCTAGTTTATCCTATTCCCTCTCTTTCTCTATCTCTCTATTTTCCCTTGTGATTCATCAGGACGTTAATGTCCCAAAAAAGAAAAAAGAAAAATTATTTCTCCATATTTACTCGATCCTTAATGTACACATCGCGTATGCGAACCCACGTAGAGATAGTCTACCTACTTTATAGAATTAATTCTAACTCATATATTCTTGTGTATGTGTGTGTGTGTGTGTGTGTGTGTGGGAATTATTATCCTTTATCTTTTATATTCAAGAAACTGATTCAATTTTATTCCTATGCTATGAATTATATCCAACAGTCTGTTTAATAGTCATTTATTTAGATTTATGGTCAAATACGTAAATGCTATTGTTATTTTAGATCGTTTCAATGTATATATATATTTAATATAACAAAAAAATTGATAGATAGTTTAGATGGGTTTTGGTCAATCGAGGAATTTCGATCTATCTACCGAAAAAGAAGATGGATGCGTTATCAAGACTAAGAAGAAGGATACGTTAGAAATTTCTTTCAAGTTGGGGAGTTTACAACGGTCTTCCTTAAGGAGAGACAAGGATGACAGTGCGGTTGAAAGATAGGACAGGACCGAGGAAAGTTTCGCGTTCGCGTGACGGATGAATCGCTTCTTCTTCTTCTTCTTCTTCTTGTTCCTTCTACTTTGTGGTTTTTTTTCTTCAACCTTTCCGTGCTTTCTTGCCCCGATCGAATTTAATAATAGGACCGGCTGTGAACAGTAGGTGGAAGAATAGAAGGAGAGGAAAATCGAAGGTAGGGGATAACCAGCTGTGCTAGCCTGGCTGGCATGCCACGGCCGTGATGGTCGGTGACCTTAATAGTGCCACTGCCAGCAGGGTTGATGTCGATCGTCCTAGTACTCCTGGTGGCGCTGTTGTTTCTGTTACCGGCACTCTCTCTACGATACCGAAGCGTGAAATTAACCCGAACACATTTCCCTCAGGTACACGCGACGTAAACCACACTCTCCACATTGTCCAATTCCATTTACGTGTGCTTTGCAACTACCAAGGATCCTTTTCACCGTATTTGTACTACACACTAACCAATATCCAGATGTATTAATGCATTTCTATTATAAGTATTCATATCTTCCCTTCCCTATCCCGTGTGGTTTTATGTAAGATGAGATGGGACAGAAATATAGATAAAGTACTCACGTTTTATCGATCAGAAATGTAAGTTTTTTTATTTATTTTAGATCGTTAGATATATTTTAACACGTTGACTGCTACTGCACTTTAAAGGATCCCGATCCCAGAAGCCAATTTAATTTAATCATATTGTTTTATTAAAAACGTCAATTATAGTATCGCATATATATCGTATAGTATAGTATATTACCCTGATGCAATCCTGATTTTTTGTTCTCTTCCCAGAAGTCAACTATTCACATTTACACTGTTATTCTACGATCTTTGTCGTAGCTGTACAAAATTGATCTGTAAAGAAGATTGCATTCTGGGCAGGTAAACCTACGAGTTATTTTGTAGTTGGCAGTCAACGTGTTAAACTATTAGTAGAATATATTGCAAGTATTTCGATCAGTGAATTTATCGAATTTTCTATCATACACTTTTGATTTATAAATGTAGCTTCGATTAGAATAAAAAAATTAGTTTTTCTTTTTATCGTATGTACTTTATTATTTGATTCCTTGCATTGGAGACCTATATACTCTGATATACATATATATATGTATGTATATATCTGAAGTACAATCGTTATAGAGAGCAGCATCTGTAGAAATTACGAAAATTTACATAAATGGAAGAGCCAGAGGATTGTTCGAATAGACAGCGGTTGGATCGCGGACATGTAGCGTGAAGCTGACTCGAGAAGTTCTGTCGGTTGTCTAATAGAATTTCGAATGTTCAAAGCTTCGTCGTTATATTATTATACCGAAGGAAGGTCGAGCGTGTTCCGAAACTTCGTGAAAGTCAACGAGACACATGCATATCGTTGTATCCTCTCTATAACCATTTAGGGAAGAATTGCCAAAATCTTACCATTTAGGATATCTTATTTGCGAGTATCATCAAAGATCATACTTTAAATTGTAGTTTGATATTTACTATTATACGTTCAATCTTCTCTAATAACTCATATCTATTTTATAATTATTACATTTCTTATCACGGATTAAAAAAGATAATATTTGATAATAATTCAATTTCATAACTGTTTTACTATTTCTTTTTTTTTTAGAAAATAATTGTAGATTTCTATGCAGTTTTAGAGATTTATTAGATTATGATACTTATAGAGAAAAATATAGTGACTCGATGAGAAATATAAGAACGACACAATGAGTACGTTGAAATAAAATTGGATAAAGTAATAAATCGTAGGAGTAGAAGTTTAAGTGGTATTTTTTTTTATCTACAGTTAACTGTGTCACTGGAAATCATACGAATGTGTCAGAAAGATCTAACCCTGTGAACTTTGAGATCGTTAAAAGTGGGAATGGGTTGAGCGAACGAGAACATCTCATACTGTGTGTCGTCCCAGAGGTATTCTTCTCATCAAGTCACTATACGTGTTTGCAGATTTGCAATTTTAGTAGGTTTATCTAGGAAAATCGATTGATCGTCGTTCGTGTTGTATGAATAACTCATAACGTAGATATAGAGAGTTAGATATAGAGAGATAGTAACCTTCCGTGGACTAATTAACGTAGGAAATTATATGTAATATTTACCAGGAAACAAATGTAATCAAACCTATCAAAATGTTTGCGATTGATTAGTGATTATCGTTGCTCGATTGACAAATAGAAAATGACAATTATTTTGAAATCGTATTCTATTATAAATCAATAATATATCGAATAATTCTCTCAGGTCCAGTTAGTGCGTGCTTATTTCGAAAAGATTTCCTTCAGTGTTTATTTTATCATCTCCTAGTCCCTCGTTTTTTTTTTATTAATTAGAACAGAAAGGGATAATAGTAGATCATAATTTTTAATGTTAAACAATCAACGAACGTATTTGATAAAACTCCGGAGATATGTATAAATAATATTTACTTACACACGGTATATAAATATATATATTATAAAAATGAACATATGTAGGCACCAAATACACATACGTGTACACCATTCCACACACATTTCCGTCTAGTCAGAGCGATTTAATCGAGCGTCGAGATGAATATAGGAGGTAGGTACGCGTATGTAAATTGCTTAATCAACGCGCAGCAGTTGGAGTTGTTAGGTACAATTGTTTTGGCAGCGTTACCCTTCCCAACATTGGAAATTATACGTTGCACATCGTCGTGTGTCTCTACGAGACAAGCATAGCGTCTCTAGGCTGTCGCACGTGTGTCATCTTGTCGTTACGTATAATTATTCACGGTTACGCTTCGAAGATGAAGAACAGCGAGATTAGATCCCGTCTATCAATCCCGTCTGCTTTGGTATCCATGCTACGATGTGGGACCAGTAAACGAACGAAGAAGCATATTAACTCTGAATATTCCTCTCCTTTTCCTTCCCCTAACCCCCTTCCACCCTTAGTGTTCACTCACTAACATTTGCGTTAATTAATTAAGAAGTCAAAATTACTTATCTTCGGTATTATATTCGCATTCACGACGATCATTGTCAATGAGCGTTCGGAGGTGTGTGCCAGATAAACATAATTCATAGAATTTACGTAATATCAGTTAGCTCAATCGCAATTCATTATGTTAATCACTTTTCGTCGCGTGTCCGTAGATATAATGTTTCTCTATTCAAAATATTGTAATACGAGTCTAAGTTAGATAACGGCAGTAATGCTTTAATGAGATACATTTATGTAAGCTTGTAATTTAATTAACTCATTTTTAATGATCGTTGTAATGAATAGTTAGTTATTAATGTTTATCTTTATTTTGTCAATTAGAATTTGAATAAAAATCTAATGAAAAAAAGAAAAGAAAAAAATGTAAGAGGATGAAATTTAAGTTTGATTTTTTTCCATTTATCAGAGAAAATTTGATATCACGTAACCTAATCGTCTTACGGATTTACGGTACCATTTGTGGACGTTATTGTTACATACGGTTATCCAGGAAAACACATTCACCGTGGAGGAGCAGAAGGTTGGATCTTGTCTGTCATGTCCGTTCAAGCTGTCTTGGTCGGTAAACCGAGGCCGAGATTACAACATTGTCTCTCTTCGTTTTTAATGGTGCGCATCCTTCTGTGGGATACGTATAGTTCCCGCATGTCCGTTTAATTTTGTCGTCTTTGGAACGTGTACGAAATTTAATACTCTCCGGAAAATAGAATACTCGTGTGTTCTATCACGTAACTTAGGATACGTAGAGATCGAGGAAAATATATTAGAAAAGTTATATTTAAAATAACTATACTATTTTAGGTATAATAATATTAACGTCAAGTTAACACGAATATTTTTGTATATCTATTTCTACGGACACCTGACAAATTAACAAGGTAAAGGAAAAGATAGATTTTTTGGTACACGTCAGAGAAAATTTGAAAATCAAAGAATTGAGAGAACTATAAGAGTCAACGAAATTGTTCAAAAATAATGGTAATGATTTTTTCTAATTTTCGATTCTGTGAATCTAATGTTAAGTAAATTATTTACTAAATAAAGTATTCTTAAATCAAGAAATTCGAAAGTTTATGGTGAAGGAATCGTAAAGGAATTGAATATTAATTCGTTGCATTTCTTCCCTCGTTCCTCTCATTTTTCATCGTTTCTCCTTACTTCCTTCAACGTGTTCGGTCAGGACACGGATACACAATTATTCGACAACTTTTCCATGAAAACGTTTCTCATATTAGATCCACCATGCAACGATTTCATCCTCTTCGTCGAGTTTCTTCGCTTTAACTCGTGTCATATGCATATACATGTACTACATGTATTATGCATAATATATTTGTATTTGAAGAATGAAAAATATTTTCAAGAATCTAATATATTTAAAATATCAATTTATTTTTTAAACGTCCTTTTATGACGGTATTGATATAAAAAAAAAATTTTAACGTAACTACGTTATTATTATTAATATTTCTTTTTTTATTGAATATGTAGGAAGCAAAAGAAAAAGATTAAATAATTAAAAATCAATTTAATATCTTTGTTTCAGGTTTATGAGATGTTCGTGGCTGGCTATCAATTTAAGGTACTTTCACCAGTATTTACCGTGCATTGGGGCCTGCAGACGAGAAAAAGTAGACCTTCCTGGCGTGAACGACAAAATAGCGCCAATAGAAAACATTTCGAGATGTTTAAGAAAGAAGTTTTTGCTCGTTATATGCGAGATCCCTTAAAGATGATGAAAAATACAAACTGACGAAAATATCATCGGGGAATCCGTTGAACTCGTTACTATTTACCGTCCTTTTGAACGACATAGTTTAACACAAACTTGAGAATTTAGTTTTGTTGACTTAAAAAAATAAAAAAAGGCTCTCTCTCTCTCTCTCTTTCTTTCCTACTCTCCTACTCTCCTACTCTCCTACTATTTACATCTGTATTTTCAAACACACAAATACACAAACACACGCATACACAGAACGCGTAGAATATTTTTTTCTTTTATAACTTTTTATTAGCTGAGTTTTCATAGCACAGTAAAAAGATATTTAAATAATTTCTAGATTTTTCATTTAAACGATAAACTATCAAAAAAAAAAACATTAAGAAGTGTCTAGAAAAAAAGTGTTACTCGAACGATCAAATATTATTTTAAAAGAATATTTATCTTGATTTATAATATTAATCAAATTTCACGAAATAAATTAATCTGTAAGAAACAATTGAAATTTTCTGATACGTTTTGCAATGAGAGATTTTGCTATTTGTTCTATTTTATTTCTATAATTAATAGACGGTATTTAATGTACTTTAAAGTTCATCGATTCGTCCAAAAATGACCAATGATTGCATAGTGGGTTCTTGTTATTATACTTCAACTCACGATTTTTCAACATCGTCAAAGACTGCCACGTGGGATCACGGAATAAATATCTTTCTACTAAGTTTCGTGGCACGTACTCGTGCACAAGGAGGAAAGCGAGTCGGGAGTTAAGTGAACGTACCTCGTTAGCTGTCTAGCTTCTGGAGGGTAGAAACGGCGTATAAATTTTGAGATCAATATGTTGAAAACGATCTCTTACTTGTCTCTTTTTCTCTCTTTTTCCCCCTCCCTCACTCTCTCTCTCTCTTTCCAATATCGTCAAGAGAGCAACGAAAGATAAGTTTATAATTAAGAGCTGATAAATTGAAATCATTTCGAATACGTATGAATTTCATAACATCGATAAGCAAATGCAGCTTTTGTAAAATAACTTTATAACAAACTAATGTTATAATTTTAAGAAGATCTTTTCTTGTTATATATAAATATATAACATGTGTTATACACATGCACACACATACACATACGCACACGTATACGTATATAGGCCTATATAGGAAGAACGTGTTAGTGGATGAGAAACATAACTAATGCATAATATTTTATAACATTTTTTTTCTTACACCGTCAAACAGCGTTTAAATAACTATTAGGTGTTGGAATTAATTCGTAGTGTTTGATGAGAAATGGCGTGGTTATTAAAGTATTTTGTTTTTACCTCCAGAAACGAATTTATCGTAAATCAGCTGTTATTAGGTTTTTTTTTTTAACAACACATCTTATTTTTCAAAACGGCCGGAATGGAGCAAAAGGCACGATAAAGTTATTTTACTGCACGACAATGCTCGAGCTCACGTGGCGAAACCAGTGAAAACATACCTGGAAACATTGAAATGGGAAGTCTTAACCCACCCGCTGTATTCTCCGGAATACTAGTTAGATAACTAGTCGTTGCCGACGTTTCATACTCGAGTATTTTATGATGAAGCACTCATTATTATCGACTCGCGTACCCCCACGACCCCCGTGAAAGCGAAGCCTTAAAGCGCAAGGCACTTTTATATTGTAAAATTTAAGATTTAGATATTCATGTAAAAGAAATGTTATAAAGGGTATAAAAATAAGGAAAAAGAAAATATCATAGGATTATAATAAAGAATTGTGAAGTATGGGAAAGAAGATTTGTTATAACTTTGATCATTTAGTTCTTTTTTCAGATACATCTATAATAATTGGATATTATATATAATTTAATGATTTATAAAAGAATAATGATTTAATTAAATAAATCCTAATATCAATAATGATATTTTTCATTAGTAATAAGTATCGAATCGTTTAATAATAATATAGAAAAGAATACTTTTAAATCCGTAATTGAATTAATTTTATGGCTTATGTTTGTCTCGGCTTATATAAATAAATATATATTAATTGGATTGAAAAACTTGTAAGCTTATTACCTCAAATACCAATCAATTCACGTCAATATTCCTGTCCATGCACAAGATTTCATTATTCACGATTTTCCAATCCCTTTTTTTTACAGATATATACTAATATTATCTTTCCACCTACACGTCTTAGACTACTCAAAAATGAAATACGTGTATTTCATGTATAACGAATTTCTTGGAATTCACCGAGAGATGTAAACAGTACCGATGCTTAAACTCGTTTGACTCGGACGTACACCTTCGCCTATCTTTCTCTCAATACATTCAGTACGTATAGGATTATTACTATGTTTTTGTACAGCTGACCTACTTTTATATCGTTGACCTACTTTTATATCGTTGACCTACTTTTGTACCGCTGACCTACTTTTGTACCGCTGACCTATTCTTCTTACCAGTGACCTACTTTTGCAGAGCTGTTATCTATTTCTAATGATAGATTTTTATTTTATTTCTTAATATTTAGATAATCAATAATTATATGTATGAATGATTTATTTTTATTAAATCGATTATTTGAAAAATTCTTCCATACGTACGTATTAGAATTAATACTTTTCTGAAGTAAAAAGAAAATAAAAATGTCGTATAAAAATTCTTATATGTTTCGTGTGGTATCTGTAAAAATATAAAATTTATTTAATAAGATTATAATGTAATTAGGTTCTATAGATGAAATAGATAGAATGAATCAAGACACATGGATTAAAAATATAATATTAAAATTATTAAATGAAAAGAAACTAATTACAATTATAATTTTTAATATAAGCAGTCTTTCACTGAATTCTACTTGCCATGAAATGTATAGCATATAAAATATGATAAATAATATGATGTAACCACTTCTCAAGACCCAGGAGGAATGTGAAAAAATTAAAATAGGGAGTGAACTCTAGTAGAATTGAAATATCAATGATAATTTAATTCGAATCTAAAAATATATAAAATAAAAATATATCGAAATTATTTTATAGTTTGAATAACGTTAGGAAGAATGTAATGTTTAAACCGATGTATACATTTTAGAACAATCTTAAATATAAGAAGGGTGCATTAGAGTAGTAGATATACGCTAAATAATTGTTAATTTATCATAGAAAATGAATATTATAATTTAAATGTAATAAGTATAAGTTCTGTGTACCTTCCTCCTCGAGATCCACTGTTAGACTAGTTTAAAATAAGCTATTAAAGTTTTTTTTTTCAAAAGTTGTTTACAAGATTATCGGAGGGGATTAATTCTATTAATCTCGAATATTATATTCATTACACATGCGCTACTCTTAGAAGATCTTATTTTAAGCGCTTGTGCGTGCACAAACACGTGTAAATCTAATAGCATATTTATCTAAAAGGAATGAAAGTTATCAAGAAATTTTTATATTAATAATTTAGCCCAGTAACGACATCCCGTTCGTAGCATTTATCTAAAAACATATTAAATAAAAAGGTATCGAAATTCTTTTATATTTTGAATTACATTAGGAAGAATGTAATGTTTAAACTTCTTTGTATCGCAAAGAAAAACACGACTTTGGAGCAATCGTATTGCTTACGATTAAACTATTAGAATTTTGTTTTAATTAAAAATTTATTCATACGATACGTTTAACACTAAACCTTAAAACGCGAGGGTGTCAACTATATTATAAAAAATAAATTCGAAATTATGATCGACTTACTTTGGATATATCTTTGTCCTAATATCCAATACTGCATAATCAATATCCATAAGCGTAGGTATCCATATATGTATATATCACTTTTCAGCACTACACACACTCGCTCACATATGCATATCACTTGCATAGGAAGAATACACGCACACGCGTAAACTCGACTCGAAATAAATGACATATTCTTAATATTATTGTTTCACCTTCCGACGCTCGAAGAAGACTATCGATTATTATGAAAAATAGTTACGAATACATACGACAAGTACCGAACATACACGAAGGTCAAATACAAATCTAACGACAAGATGACAACGTTCAGTTGTTGACACCGGCCGAAGAGTGACGGAGAGTACCGAACGTAAACAAAAGATTAAACGCTCGACTAAGCCGGTAGTTAAAAAATGTTTTTCTATATGTATTTCATATTTAACGAATTTCTTAGAATTTAGTGAGAGATATACACAGTACCGATGTCTAGCTTGTTTGACTCCGACGTATACCTTTGCTTTTCTTTCTCTCAATAGATTTAATACGTATAGAATTATTACAATGTTTCTGCATAGTTAATCTACTTTTGAACAGATGTTTTCTATTTCTAATAATTGATTTTTATTTTATTTCTTAATATTTAGATAATTAATCATTAGTAATTATTAATAGATTTATATATTTATCAATTATATTCAATTAAAACTATTAAAAATTTTAGAAAGTGTAAGTAACATAACTTTGGGGTGTCCACATTTTTGGGGTATCCATAACTTTGTTTTATTTTTTTTTTATTTAATTCGTATTATTTACTTAATAAATAAATTACTCTATTCATTTTGATTAGCATTGTTAAGAAGAAAGACGAGATAATGTACGTGTTACGATAAACTTATGTGCGTGTTTAAAATGTTTAGAATAATTTTAATTTGCAATGAAAAAATTATTCATTTAATTTCGTTTTAACAATAAATAATACTTTTGAAATAATTTTCTTTTTAATTTATATTGTTAGATTTTACTAGATATATAACTCTATAGTTTGATAATTATTTTATTTATCGTATTTCTTTTAAATATTTGGTTTGAAAGTTTGAAATGGAGCAAAAAATGTACATAATTAAATTGAAATTTGCTTCATTTCATACTTGACAACCTAATATAATTATATTAATTTGAATATGGTCACGTGACATTCAAACAGCAAGATTGCATTTGTTCAGCCAATTAGCGTTCATTCTGTGGCATTCGTGATTAAGATCGTACAGAAGCTAGATCGTCCCTTCAATTTCAGGTAATTAATATAAATTTTTAAACGTGCTATATTTTACTGTATACTAATCGATTCTTCTAACGAATGATTTTCAAGTGACATAATAGAGAGTTAACGATAATGTCGAGAATAAAAGATATTCGGATAGAAAATAATTCTATGTAGATTCGTATTAATTTTAATATCGAATTATTTTCTTATTTTATAGTATTATTTTTATAGATATCGATTTATAATGATTAATTTTTATTGTATATGTTAATAATTTATATATCTCGACAATTATCATGTTCCTATATCCTATTTTTAATCGTTCGATATTTTTCTATATTAATTGAATCAAATGTTAGTTTATCAAGCAGTCATTGTGAAGATGTCGCTATTTGCATTATCAGCGGCCATTTTAAATTAGTTCCCGGCGTTTGTTTCAACGTATTATCACTGTCCTGCCAATTTCACGTAATTAAGAGATATTTTCTAACGTTCAGTCTTCTATTATATATCAAATGATAGATAAGAAGGAAGATTTGTATACGCGAGTGTTATCAAAGTGAATTATAAAATATTTCGAAAGATATCAGTGAATGTAAAACTTGTGTTATCGGTTTGCCGCGAAATCCAACCTATGTCGTTACTTTACAATATATTTTTCTAATTTTCCAACTTATTTTTACGATATCGATAGTTAGTACAATCTCTAAACGATGCTCTAATGAATACATTTTCATAATTATATCTTCATAGATCGTATTTCGTATTAAGTTCAATTTTCATCTTGTACGTGTGTAGTTTTATGTGTATGCATACAGTGTAGGTAACTCGTACACACACACACACACACATACACAACACTCACACATTTGATTTTCTTTATATTGTACTTACCAATCTTCTTTTCTTTTTTTGTTTTAGATTTCTGAGAATTGAGAGAGTCCAGCAGACGAATATGCAGTCTAACAATTGTGTATGTTTTTTTTATCTTCGTATTCGTCGAGGTAAGTTTATTTCTGTTGTTTTTTTTAAAAGAGTAGTTTAACTGAAAGAGTGAGAGAGACAAGAATATAAACATTTAACAGACTTATTTTGAATGTTTATAGATATTTATCTATATATTTCTAGGTACCTCGAGACAAAGCAAAACGTAAACAGTCAAACGAATAATCGATACTTTCAAGGATAAACGCAATGAGATATTCATTTCCCTTCCGACCTTGGACAAGTAGGGATCTACGAACACGTAACGTATTAAATTATTGAATAAATTTATTTCTAAAATTATCTTGGTAAATTTAATATTATAGAAAGGTTTTTATCACTAAGGAGAATATAAAAATTGGTTTACTTTTTAGATTATTTTTCATTGAGTTTGTTGTTAAAGTTATTGTCTTATTTAGACAATTTTAAAGATTTTTATTAACAATTCTTATCAACATTACATATATTTTATATAAATTTATACATGTAGTGGGATCTATACAATTGATATTTCTTGAATTTGTATATTACAATACAAAGCAAACACTATCAAACATATATAGTTGCATACTTTGGTACATTTCACAGATATTTGATAACTTTTATTTTTAATTATGTCAATTCTCGTATATCATTACATTTTTTTGTTTTATCTAACATTCAATCATTATGATAAAATGTTTTTTAATGTGTGTCCTGCCTTCAGAAATGATTTACAGGAATTATTGTTCTATAATCTTTAGTATGTTTCAGCCTTTCAGAGTTTTTCTTTTAAACTTTTTTATTCATTGTCATCCTAAGGGTAGGAGGGTACCCATCCTGCATTCATCAATAGGGAATAAATGTAAAACAATTTTTATGTTAAACATTTTCACTATAATTTTAACAATTTTTTCTTTTTCGGTCGAATTCAAGATTAAAATAAAATGTAAAAGTATTGTTTATACTTGCATTGACTGCGTGCAAAGCAGTCTTTGAATTAGTTGTGTTTAGTCAATGATTGGTCGAGTAATAAATTAAAATCAAGCACGAATTAGAGTCAGTGTTGTGTCAGTGTTGTGTCAGTGTTGTGTCAGTGTTGCATAAGAATATTTCATATATTTTTATTTAATCACGGGACTGCATCATCGAAGAACAAGTCTTTCCATGGGTCTTCTTCAATACTTGCTGCAAAGAACGAGCCATCGCAGAACTTCTAATTCGTGAGTCAAAAACTTTAAAGTCCCTCCAGTGCTCAATCATGCCGAGGATGAAAGGTCCAAATCGGTACGAGTTACTGGTTGTAATTATTCCAATAAATTATTGACGAGCACATGAGTAATACCTGTTTTTTGGAAATACTCATGAAAATGGTATATTTTATTGTATATTTTATTAGTTCAGGATAGGTCTTCTTGTCTCATCGGTTAAATTCATTTAATTTCCAGTGCAATGAATTAATGCACTTTTCTTTTACAATTTCGTGTTCTACATGCGTTAGTAGTGGTGAAAAAATTTAGGATATTCGAAAATAAAGTATTGCGAAAAATAATCGGTTCAGAACGCGATGAATAAAACTGAGTCATTAAAAAAATTATACATCGTTTAATTTTGTGAATTATATTTTAGTTCGGACCTTTTCTTTTTATTTTACTAGGGTTTGATAAGCTTATTTGCAAAACCTGTTGTCCTTAGTTACATTCAAATCTCTTTTTGGATTTTTCATGGGTTACATTTTTTGAAGGCAAATATGTCCCCTTTTTTATTCTTCGGGTAGGTACTTCCTCAGGGAATTCTTATCCCATAAAGTCAAAAAAATGTCTCGGCTTAACAAAGCATATTTACTATTATCCTACTTCGTAATGGAAAGCTCAAAGTGCCTATGGGAGAAATGTTGTCATCCAACTTTACCGCCGTCGTTGTCGTCCTTGTCGGCTCTTGTCAGCTCTTGTCGATGTAACGCATTGATGAGACGGATTAAATGATACATCGATTGCGATGGAAAAGCACGTTTCCTTGCCAGGAAATTACATATAAGCTGATGTTGTCAGAAGCAAAGTGTCGTATAAAATATACGTCTACAGAGAAAAGAGATAAATGTTTTCGGTATATTCCAAATAATTTATTCGCATTATATATATTTCGTTAATGTATTTTCATTGAAATTTTTTAATCCTTAGATATGGACCGTTTATTTTGAAAGTGGTGTAAGTCCAATTTAAAAAAAAAAAGAGATATGACGTAATTTATGCTTAATTTAGTGTAAACTTTTTGTAAAGTTAAAGTTTAGTGTAAACGAGTTGTAACAAATTAGTATGGTGTTTGTTTAAATTTGTCCCTTAAAATTCGAATCGATAAATACTTTGAATGGTAGTGTCATTTTTGGGAAGACGTCATTATGTTTCGAACCGTACAAGAAGACGCGTACTCGCGTATACACGCGCTAAACTTGTTGGTAGAAAGTACAGCGTACGAAGTTAGTTTGACGATAACTAGCAAAGTTATATGCGGCGGTTGTAAGCCTCCGGTCGAAACTTTGTAATCACCCTGTACATTGGTCGTGGAAGAAGCGTTTTTCGTCCTAGAAGAACGCTAAGTTCGTTCAAGCATGAAGTTCTTTAACTATCCTCGAGAAGTTTTTCAAAGACATTTAACAAGAACCATTTAATATCATTATTCGTTAACTGCCGTTTGTTATAAAGCCTGTAAGCATTATTATCGATGAAACAGTTTTTAACATTTGTATTAGTTTATCGAGTTACGCGTACAACAAATAATATTCATGTTGGATATTATTAATTATTATTATTAATATTTCAATATTGAATATATATACATACATGCGTATGTACATATATATATCAATGTTCATGCAAATATGTTTGACGTTATTAGTTGTAATATTGATATTTCAAATGATTATCTTAATCTAACATAAGTCAATATTTCTTCGATAATATAATACATTTTATCGCGAAGCAATACGAATCTTATCTCGGGTAGTCATTTCGTTCGAAACATCGATTGCAAAATATATATTATCTGATAATATAATATTATTCAAGTAAGATATTAATATTGATAAACTTCTCGGCTTTTAATTTCGCTTGAAATATTGCAACGATAGGGAATAACCAACGAGAGAGGATTATACCATTCGCAGAAAATGAATCAACTTCGAGACACGATAAATCGATCTTTCTGTTTTGTGTTTCTTCTAACTTAAATACATTATTTCTGATCTTTTTAATGAATATCAAGGTAATAAGTTGCATATTTTGTGCATTATCTTTACCAATTCGATTTCTACGAAAATATCGTTGAGTCAGCTGGATTTCGTTTATTGGTTGGGAGGATGAGGAGTGAAGGGGGAGGAAAAGAAAAGCTTATCGACATTTTCAACAAAAAATGTCACTTATACATTAGCCTGCCAGTTTGAAATTCGATTAACGATGAAAGGCGTTTCTCGACAGAAAGTTTTACTTAGCTAGTTATCCAATTCGTATACTCCCTATCTTTTCTTCTCTGTTTCTTTCTCTTTCTACCATTAGATAGACAACCACTTGACGTTAGGAGTAAACCTTATTCGGTGGAGAAATGATTGATAATAGTCAAATGGATTGCCAATTTGAATTTCTTCAAATTTTATTTTCATCTAGAAAATAAAATATTATTTCAATTTGGATTTGCATATAATTGCATCCAACCGTTTGCGTCCCCGTAATTTGTTAAATGGATACGTTTGAGCTTTCTGACTCGACAACTCATTTCAGAATGGTTTAATTTCACCGGTTACACGTAGTGGACTGGATCCGGGTAATTTCTAGCCGAGCTCGAAGGAACGCACGGGCTGAAAGGGAAAGGTTAAGGGAGTTGTTGGATGAGGTGTAGAAAGGGGAAAGATAGATAGATAGAGAAAGAGAAGGGGGAAAGGGAAGAAATGGAAGATGGGTAATAGATCGTGTGTAGAGTCGAGTTGCTAGATGGACTACGTGGCGTCATAGAGAGCACGGTTAGATGCCGTATTTCTACTACTACTACTACTATTACTACTACTATTACTGTTACTACTACTACTACTACTACGTTACCTGACTAAATTATTAGATTCAACATCGTGACTCTGCTTCTCTTTCGTTTTTTTTCTCTTTTCTTTCTACCCTCGCTCGATCCAGCTTGCTTGCTCGTTAAATTTCTCTCCTCTCATTTTTTTCGTCCTCCAATTCTTTCTTCTCTCTCTCTCTCTCTCTTTTTTTCTTTCTCTTAACTTGGTTTTACCATGCTCGAGTTTTTCTATTAGAGCCTTAAAGCGTCTGTCGAAAAGGTGCGCAGAAAATGATTCAAGCGAAAGCGAAAGCAACGTGGAGAAGAAAAGAGGAAGCTGGAATATGTTATGATAAACAAGGCAAAGCTTAAGACTAGGTGCGAGAGAGAGTAATCTTGTAAAATGGACTCGTTTATTTAAAAAGCAACGTGTATTATGTTTCACAGAGGAAGAGTTTTTTTTAATCATGTTGGTTCATGTGTTTATACACCTAATATTATTACTAGGTGTATTCATTTAATAAATTTTATAAGGGGACGTATTATGTATATTAAATTACAAAACGTATAATATTTTTGTTGTATTACGGAGCCGATCGTACATTTCTTTTTTTTACATCGACTTTTCTGGCAATCAGAACAAATTGAGCATTGGCAAGCACAGTAGCTGATGTCCTATTTCGCATCGTCTAATACGAAGACTAGACTAATCCTGTCTAATCTTGAATAATCTGAATTAATCTCGTGCAATCTAACGACAGCTTTCTCGACATGAAGTACGGGACATCCAACGTAATAGATTTGCTTTCAATTAGAAACAGTATTTCGCTGATAACGTTCTCTTACTCCTTGCTTGGATATCGTGAAACTTTATCTTTTCCTATCTGTTACAGATTTAAGTCAGATCAGTTAGTCTAGATCTAAGTTAGATCAGTTAGATTCTAAGATCATTCTATTTCAAGTTGTTCATCTCTCGTAATATCATATTTATGTATCTCATCAATTTATTTTACAATTGCCTACATCAGTTAATTAATCAGCTTCAACAATTTATCGTTTAATTATTCAAAATTAGTCGATTATTTAGAAATGCTGTACTTCCACAATTATCTTGATTTGTATTCGTGACATATTTTTAAAGTATAATAATATCGGAAGAAGAAGAAAAATAAGAAGAAGAAGAAGAAGAAGAAGAGGAAGAAGAGGAAGAACAAAAATATAAGAGATTAATGCAGTTCAATTTTTAGAAGTTTCGAAGTATTAGACAAATGTATGATAGTCTCGGAAAGGCCATTACTCGGTAATGTTACTATAACGTTGTCCTTCGTCCGTGGATTTCAATCGTTAAACCCCCAGAGAAGATGAGGAATAGTAATAACGAACCAGCAGTATAATACGAAGGTTCTGTCATTCGAAGTTGATTTGATAGTAAACCTTGGCTAACTCATCATTCTAGATCAAATCTTATCCTTTTTCGGTGTAATATTGGAATAATTATATTCATGAATAAGTCATTAAATAATAAAAGATTGAAATTTTTCATTTAGTTTTTTAATCAAAAATAATATAATTGTTTTCACGAACGTTTGTTGAATCTTTTCGACGATTTATTTGACATTTCTCGTGCAACGCGAAAGCAAATAAGAATCAGGATCGTATAATTTTGTTAATGGAAAATAATATAATATTTGACAAAGAATATTTCGGTAGAAGAAAAATATCTTACCAATATAAATGGTCTTTCAACTAAACGAAATACTTTCCCCATTGGATATTTCCAAGTAGAACATTGAGATTTTTCTCGCCTCGACGATTCCTTGGAAGAATATAGTACTCTATTTCCGTTTCATGTAGAATCAAGTGGATACTGGAAGAAAGCCGTTTTTCCAGCAGTTAGTAACGCGTTAAGTTTCTTCACCGCAAGAGACCTCCAAAATCATACATACAAGCCGGAAATTGTAGGAATGCTTTTAAGGCGTTTTCACATTTATGTCCCTGCCCCTTTGGGAAGGGGAAACCCCGAGAAATCCAGGAAGGAGCCGCCTTTTCCTTAAATTTCAAGTGTCAAATATTTACTAAAGCGCAGAGGCGGCTGCTTCATCGTACGATCCTTCCAGAGATTACACGACGATGCGGGTAATCAAAAGTTTCTCTTCGTCTCGGCAGGGAAAACGAGTGGGGCTTTGAAAGGAGGATGAATAGAAGAAGGGGTGATGGCGAAGGGGGGAAGGGAGGAGCTTTTCGAAAGGATAGGTGAACCCAAGCCAAGGACTGTTGGAGTCTCGACTTGCAGGCCTCGCAAAGGCGTCCAAGTACAAGGAGAATCGTTTTGTAATTGATAGGAGTGTTTGTTCGCGTTTGTAAATACCATTCCATTAGTGCGCCACCGAACACGAACTACTGCACGAACTTTGGCTACGCGTGCCAAAGTTTAGGAGTTCTAGAGAACCAACGTTGACGTGACTACGAACACTTTCGTAAGAACGACTAGTAGAAGGATGAAAACCGACAGAAATTGTTCCTTCTCTATAGTTTCCCATGGACCTTTCAAACCACGAGTAAATAATGTCCGTATGTAGTAAGATTGTCTTCTCGTAACGCGTTACATTTTCAAACTGTGTTGTAGTTTTATCGAAAAGGCCCACTCCCTGCTGTATCGGTTTAAGGAAATATAAAATAATGTTCTTAGGTATCCGTTGTCTTTATTTATCTTTTATCGTATCACCTCTCTCTCTCTTGTTCTAGATTAAACATTCTCGTCTTTATCTATAGAACTAAATCGATCCTAAGTAAGTAAGAATATTATCCCCAGTGTGTAACTTTACGCCGATCAAATAATTGGATATCGTTAACGTTATCATCCTTGAGCTTTCCCTGTAATGAGTATTATTCTCGAGGGAATGGAACATATTCTAGGAAATTTATTTATTATCGAATATAGGAAAAGAGGGAAACCTGGTTCTACTGGTATATTGCTTTTACGAATATCTTAACGAGAAAATGAAATAACTAGTAACGTGATTATACGTAAAATTCGTTTAGGTCAGTTCATTATTCTTAGTGATGAAGGTTACAATAAATCGGACGATGCAATTTGACAATTTATGTGCTCGTATTCTGGAAGACGTTTAACCGTTTAGTAGTTACGGTTAAGAGATATTTTGAGAATGAGGGGGTAGTACGGAAATATGCTCGGTTACGATCGCAATGAACTTCTTGACTGGCTTTCCTTCGGACGAGTATCGGATGGAAAGTGTGATTGCACGGAGATTTGCGATCACTTAACTTAATGATACAAATTTAGTTGATTATGTTTATATATATATGTTTAGTCAACAATATAGCATAGATTTAAATAAAATAGTTTATAAAACAGGCGTGTAGAGTTTCAAAAATGATTTTTTTTATATCTTTTTATTCTTTGATAAAAATAGAGAAAGAAATGAGCTTCGTTATCGAGAATGATTCTATAATAATTGGAAGAAAATCAATTCAACAAATGAAAGAAACGTATGATTAATTTCATCAAAATAGGGATACGAGAAATATTGATTCGATTGATAGGTATATATTTAATATATACATATTGTGTATTATATGACGTAGCGTTAGATGCAAAAAACGTATTAACGGATAAGAGAATAAAGTAGTCATAAACAAGAGAAACACATTTTCGCCGATGTACCTTCTACTCACGTATAGACGTTGACTTTCATATAAGCGACAAGAAGCGCAATTTTATTCACGCAATTTCGGATGAGCCCGAGCGAGAAACGTTGCTGTCACTATGACGTTCTCGTTTCTCTTCCATATACTACCATCACTCCCCTTTTCCCGAACTCTTCTTCTCTTCACCTTTCTATCTCCATCAACGTTTTTCTCTCTTTCTCTTTCTCATCCTCCTAACTCTCTTTATAGACATCTCTCTTTTTCTCTCTCTTTCTATATCCATCTCTTTCCTTTTCGAATTTTACGATAGCTCGTAGCTTTTGCGAAAGAGTCGGCTTCACTCGCCACATTCCATCGTGGTTCTGTGGTGGTTTTTCGCTAGGAAGGGCAACGAAACTTTTAGGTGAACATTTCACCGAAACGGAGATGAGAAGGAAATATCGTCCTATTCTTAGCCGATCTCAACAGATCCTCTCTTCATTTTCGTCTTTTCTGTGAACGATGAAAAACCGTTCCTCTCTCCTAGGTTCCATCGTCGACTTAATCTCTCGTAACAACGACGAAAGTTACAACGATCTCATAAAAGAGGGAAAATAACGAGCACGTTGAGTTTTCTTCTCTTTTTTTTGTATCATTTATCTATCGATTTATTCATTTAGTATATTATATTTTCTTTTTAATTATTTCCGTTAATACTTAGGGATTAGTAGACATATATATCGATTTTTTGATTATTTATTTTTGCTGGAATTTAACTCTTCTTCAAAGACACACCGATACGTGTGTGTACGTTTAATTATTTTTTATATTAAAATATTTCTATGGTGATAACAAGTCTTTTTTTTCACGTACATTTTCATCGTTTCTCCAATTTGTTCTTGCTCATTGAACTGCCTATCGATATAAAATGTATAAAGTAACCAAATATAATAAAAACTTAAATCCTTTTAATTTCGCTTTGAAAAATTAGTTCCTGACGAGATTAAAAAACATTATTTTCTAAATGAACTCTCGATGAGAGACTGCCCTTATTCTTTTGACACACTGTCTTTACATATGGTAATCCTTCATCTTACATTCAAAAGTAACTTCTGATGCTTTTAATTTTCATGTTTTTTGTTTCTTTTCTATTATTTTTTATTATCCTCAAACGTTTTACCGATTTTGTTCCCTTTATAGATTGAAACAACTTTTTTACATTTATTTATTTATTTATTTATTTAATAATGGAAATTCGTTCATCGTAAAATAAAATAATAACAGTTTTTATCTCTTACAACACGCGGATGTATTGTCGAATATAGGAATATTTGATATTTAGGGGATGGACAGCATGTGTGGATAAAAAGTTTACGTTCGTTAGTAAAAATTGGGTATTTTTAGTTGAATGCGAATATTTTCTATCTCACATTGGTAAACCAATACGCATCAAAGGATCTGAACAATCGTTTTATTTTAGTTCGTCTTGACTAAATACAAATACACGGTGTTTCAGAGAGTATGCGTGGACAGATTTCTTCAGCAAACATTCATACATGAACATTCATCAACAAATATTCGTCGAATTAACAAATATTTATCTATGCGTGTGTCAAATTGGGTTTACAATAGGCTGATAGATATTATTTAATACCTAACAATTTATATCAAAGAAAATGTAACACGCAAAGAGGTTTCTAAAGAGTTGTAATATTTTTATGCGTCGACGTGTTTTTTTACGGTACTGCTTTTGACGACAAGCTCATACTTTGAACATTATTATTTTATATTTTCTTTGTCAGCATTTGTAGAGAAACTGAAAGAACAACACGCATCAATGCTCATATATACGTACGCTTTTTTCTCGACAATCTTACATTTTGTTTAAAGATTTTTACCTTTAACGATATTTACTTGTACAAGTTATACACATACGCATACACGATGTATGAAAGGCTAGGATATTTTCAAGAAATATGTGTCGAAGACAGAGTGAAAAATGAACCTCATTGAATGTATTATACTTAGGTATGCACCTTGAATGAAATCGCTAGCGATTTCTTCCTATCGTCTCACGAAATTTAAAGGTTCGAACTTTGAAGATAAAAAGAGAAAGAGAGAAAGAGAGAGAGAGAGAGAGAGAGAGATAAAATAGAAAAAGAAGAGAGGATTGGTCGGAAGATAAGTGTGCGACCGAGAAAAGAGTTGAAGCGTGGAAGGTCGATAGAAAATAGGAATGGAGAGTAGAAGAAGCGGGTAGTAAGTAAATAGAAATTTGTTCTTTCTTTCTCTCTCTCTCTCTCTTTCTTTCTTTCTTTCTTTCATCCTGTCGTGTCCAGTTTTTTTGCTTAGTGGCAGGACTGCTAGACAGTAGAGGATTGCTTCTCCTCGTCACAATGTAAATCGTATGGGATACGCGGAGGCTAGCTGAGTTTACCAAATCGAAAGACTATCTTGCGACAATCGTCTAACCTGAATACTACTGACTTTAACTTCTTTTTCTTATTTTCTCTTAGCAGTAGAAGTAGAGCGTGACGGGATGGTAATTGTTTTCGATACGAATCGTTCTAGTAGAAAATAGAAGAAAAAAAAATCGAGAAGAAAAAAAAACAATTTAGGATCGTTGTTAAAATATCGATGAATATTCATCAGCTTTTCTCTATTTATATTTGATTCAATTTAGAATCTCCCTATAATGTTTGACGAAATTAGTAATCATGAAACAATAAAATATTCAAATACGTATTTTGGGTTATTCCCTAGCGTGTGGGTTGTTGTAGCGTAGATACTCAAATTCGAATTTTGATAATTCATGGAAACGGTTTCATAGGAAATATACACACGGAGTAATATGTTCGTTTCTAGGAGAAAGGAAAAGTAAAGGTAAGGTTATATGACAGACAGAGGATATCTCTTTGATTTGCCAATTATAACGTAAGCTCACGTTCGTTATCGAAATGTTAAGGAAATCCGAGCGACAGGTGAATAAACAAAGAGGGAAAATGGGGTTCCATCCAGGGTGCATCCTCGAATGAGCAAATTGTACGAATAGTACTAGGGTTACATACATTTACCAGTGCAGTAGGGGCTCGTCGCAGGAAAGCGACGCCAATTTTGCCAGAGGCCATGTCGTGACCGCGTAACGAGGATTGCAATATTTGCACTGGCAATGAGTAATTAAAATGCAAATTGCGCGTCGTCGGTAAATATGTTCGTACGAGTCGTGCCAAATGCAGGTGCGATCATGGGGATTATCTCTCTAACGAGACTCGATAATGTTCACGCATGCGAGTGTCACGCGTCCTTTCTCGTCACGAAACTTTCTTCACCGGTCCGTAAAAATAAGTGGAGAAACATACGTGTTTGTGTGTGTTTGTGTGTGTGTTTGTGTGTGTGGGGAATTCTCTTTTTAAACAGGGATAAATAATTTACCAACGAATGAACGAACGAATGAACGAACGAACGAACGAACGAACGAGCTGTTTCAATTTTAACGGTTATTTAAAAATGATCAAAGAAACGTTAAACTAATCAAAAACAGATGGTTAAATAAAAGAAAATTTCTACGATCTATGTTTGATCAAAGCTAAATCTCAATAACAAAATGTTTTACGATTTATATTCTAAAATAGACTTTCGCGTGTATGATTTGAGAACAGTACCGGAGGGGTTACTCGAAAAACACCGTAGGAAGTGAAAACATCATGACAGAGATTTACGTTCGAGTCAGTAGTTTCGATTCACTTTACTGGACGTTTTCGTTGAGTGCCGTTGAAGTGGCTATTTTAACTCTCTAGAGAGAATATTGCATGAACATTTTTACATCTTTTGATTTATTACAAATATTAATAGATCTAGTTTTTTATTTTCTTTTTTATTAACACGAAACATAATATTATCTAGATGGCTAGTAAATGATTTTTTATCGTTTTAATCTTTAGTTTATTTTGGTAAAAAAATGATTTGAAACAAGGAAAATGATTAGGATTTTATAAAACGATTAGTTAACAACAATTTTATTATTTTTCGTTTTCATTTTTTTATTTGAAGTAAATGTAACAAGGAACCTTTTCTACAATCTTTAACTATTGGCACAACTCTCGGTATTACTTCGCATGGTAATTATGTACTATGGTTCTGATTACTTTGAAAGTCGCAGGAAGATAACTACATACGACTCGACGTATTCACTGGTACGTTACAGGAAACGTGTCTAAGTAAACCTCTTTCTCTCTATCTCTTACTCTTTGCTCCTTTCCACTCTCTTCCCTTGGTCCTTTGTAATAACTCACGTTAAAACACCTTTAGGTGATAACATTGGTGCCTCTAAACTTACCTACGGGAATTACTTAATATATTTTTCGTTTGATAGTTTCAGTGAAAAGATAAGAAAGTTACAAAAATATCTTAGATACTTAAATTTTATAGATCAACAATTTGATTCATACAAATATCCAAAAAATAACATCGTAATGTTAGACAAAAATAGTTCGTACATTTGAAAATAGTTCGTTTTCAATCTATATTTCCAAGTTAAATTAATGAAACCGTTTCGATATTAGAATAATAATAGAAATCTAAGTTAATTGAATATCTATTTAACTGACGTGATAATCTTTCTGTCTGCTTATCCGTCTCCTCTCTCTCTCTCTCTCTCTGTTTCTGGCGAATCTACGTTAAAATTCATTTGAGTAGCAACTAATTAGAAATGGGAAGTGGTAAGTTCGGAGTGTTAGCTTATCGTACAAAAGCCAGAGCGAGCTTGGGAGTCGAACGGAAAGATAGAGATGAGGGTTCGTAGGTACAGACCATCCGGTTTTAGAGGGTTAGCCTCGACCAAGCGGTCATCTCCCTAAGGCCTTGTACTAGGAAATGGAGTGAGATTATATAGGTCGTGTGCCATAAGTCTAACCCCGGAATACCCGGTTAGTATTGATAATGCACATTGCCATTCCCCCTTTACATTTATGCTCTGGGACCAGTAGCCATTTCTCCGCTATTCTTTATAACTTGCAACTATTGATCGAAATTCCCATGCTACGGGAATTCTCTAGTTCTGAATAAATGTTAGTAGGTAGATAGATCCCCCTCTAACCCGAGAATACTTCAAATCCCGTTTTAACGTCGAGACAGTATTTTTTTTCTATTTTATTCGGATTTTTATTTATTCTTCAAATCAAACTGCCCTATTATTTTTTGATCATTTTAACAAGGAACTCGTATCCCCAATCGTGAATATTTTGTAAAATTAAAAGATATATCTAACAATTTGAGGATAGGTTGCGTGTAGGTGGCAATGTTAGTTAATACGTTCCATTGGGACAACTAGATTTGTAGAAAGTGCAGGAAAGTATAGGTCAGTTTCACAAACGTGATTAAAAATTTAAGTCGAGTTTGCTCGCACTAACGATCAATCAAAGATGAGAATTTTGTAGTTTAAACGTCGTTTAAATTTTCAACTCCTCTCAGCGAAGCGGTCTAACTTAATTGGCTTAAATTCTACCGCTAACGTTCTGCATACTCCAGAATAACGCACAGCTTGGTATTACACACATATATATATATATACACATATTTTTTTTTCTTCTTTTATTTCGAATTTTTCTCTTTCGTTTATTTAAACGCTTCAACGATCTCATACCTGATATCTGCCCCTTCACTAATACTACACTAAATGATTTTTATTTAACAACGAGTTACTTTGAACGATTAACAACGCTTTTCTTTGGCGCTACTATTAATTCAAATGAATTTTTATATATCAATGTGTGTTAACTATTTAAATATATGAATTAATTTACATTCTATAAAAAAAGAAAAAGTAGAAATGAAAATATTAAAAATACGAAGAACAACTTAAAACGGCTGGATTTTTTCTTACCGTAATTAAACGGTACTAAGCTAATTTAACGTTTATGCTTATTCCCATCGTAGTAATCCCTAGAGTCAACCGCGTAGCGAGCAAAGTTAATTTCATGTCCATTTGTGTCGAGGGTAAGAATTCCATTCAGCTAGGGGGTTCTTCTTCCCTTGTACCCCTTTCAACCGAACCCTTCCTACAACGCTACCGCCCTTTTACGCTATCGGCAAACGATGCCGACGTCGCGTGAGGAATTCCGTATTAAAAGTTTACCTCCGCGTTGGCACGCTCACGGGAAAGGGCTCGGAATTCCGCTACACGAGCGCGGCCACTAGAAATTCTCGTAGTTACCTACGTTGGCCTGAGTCATGAGAGGAAAAAGAGTACCTGAGAGAGATAGACAGAGAGAGAAGGAGAGGAAAAGAGCCTTGTTGTCACCGTAATATACATCGGACCTTTGCCTTCCATCTAGTCTACTGAAAATCGAGAGAAAAGACCCTTTGTCATCCTACGTTCCGGTAGGTGAACTATACTACTTTCCTTTTTTTTTTTTTTTTTCTTCTTCTTCTTCTTCTTCCTCCTCTTCCTCCTCCTCCTCCTCCTCCTTTCTATTCTTTCGTCTTTTTTAAAACGTTTCACTCGCGTTATTTTACACATTCTCGTTGAACTTTAGCTTTCTCTCTTCTCTTTTTCTCTTTTCTATTACTATGCTTGTCACGTACCTAGGTACGTACCTACTGCTCGAAATAATAGTCCATTTTAAATTCCTATTTTCTTTACTGTTCGTTTTTTGTATTCTAGTAAGGAAACCAAATGTTTTTGCGAAGTACAAGAGAGAGAGAGAGAGAGAATTGCAATGTTATCTTTTTCTTTGAGAGATCTTTTAAACTATCAAGATCAACTTTGGTAATATTTAACTTATAATACATTTTTATTTTTTTTCTAACTGATCATCGTCTTTATTTCGTACGTATTTTTTCTCAAATTTCGTAACTGTGTTAGTTGTGAGATAAAAAAGAAAAAATAATATAAAAAGTATCGATAGAGTTTAGGAAGAGTTTAGGAATATTTCTATGGGATTCGATTTATGTATTGAGATATATTTTTGAAAGGAAAAAGAAAAGAAAAAAAAGAAAAATAAATCTACGGGTGTTTATCCTTCGACATTTTTAGTGTACTTGTGGGTACTTAAAGTAAGGTAGTAGAGAATCGATCGGTAGAGGTGGAACGCATAGAAGAAAATACTTTCCAGGTGAGGCGCGCTCGTCGCGCGGAAAATTCGGGGTGAGATCAGAGTGGTAGGGTGTAGTAGTTTACGGTTGGCGTGCAATGCTAATACGAGAGAGAGAGAAAGAGAGAGACAGAGAGAGAGAGAGAGAGAGAGAAATAGGCGAAAACTTGGAGGAAAACAATGACGGGATAAAGGACCGTAACGTATGCACGTTACATAGAACCCCTCCGGCAGTCGTTCTTCGTCGGTACACCTTCCCTTGCAGAAAAATTTTCCACCAGCTCGGGTATCCGGCCATCGTATAACGCATACGGGATGGTTATGCTGGTAAAAGTATAGCTCTGAGATGTGTAACTCGAATATAGTCCGGGTGGTGGTGGTGGTGATGGTGGTGGTGGTGGTTTAGATACGAGGATACGTACGGACTATGGGTGATGTTCGATGTTGAAGCAAACGTTGGTTCTAGAAAAGCAGTGAGAATATACGCAAATAAGGCTAGCAAAATCGAGGCGACAGTCTGGTAATATTTTTCCCTACACTCGGTAGACATATTTATCGTTTTTTTCATTCCTTTGATCTCACCTCTCTTATCCTCCTTCACTTTCTCCTCTTTCCCCGATCCCCAGCCCTCATCCACCACCACCAGCAGCGTCATTCCATCCTGTCGAAGCTTCATCGTTCTTTTCCATTGGCATATACGAAAGGTAAACTTCGTATAAGGGAAAACAAATACGTGATATCCGAACGAGAGGCTCACTACCGTAATAAACGGCATATCGAGTGGTTTGCTCAGAGACCGATAATTGGCATCCGTCGAGAAAACAAATTCTACTACTTCGTCGACGATAACGAGGAGATACAACAACGACGAGAGCTTTGGTGATAATAATTATATTGAATTTTTTATCTCTGTTTTTTATTTTCTTTTTATTCTTTTACTATTTCTTTTTTACATCTCGATAGATTTCATAAAAGATGATTGATAGTTCGAAAGGATATAGGTAGTGTCTCATTAAAAGACAACGTCGAACGATTATCTAGGGTTTTTTTTTTCTTTCGTCCCCATGGATAGGTTTTATGATGTATAAGCATGAAATGAGCTTCGGCGGTAATTATAAGCCACGAACGATCGATAATTAAATTCTATTAGCTCTCGTGTCGGTTTTCATATTGTTCATAGACTTTAATATCCAACGAATATATTCGACTAATTCGTGCAGTATATTTTTTCTTTCTTTCTTTTTTTTTTTTATTGAAAATCTTTTTATCCGACACACACGTATATACATGTAACAGAGAGATAGTACATTCGGTGAATTTATTTAGAAAAAAGAAAAAGCCGATAACAAACTTACGAACTGTCGCGATCCGATGTATGTTTGTTTGTAATTCGTTATTCAAGTTCGTCAAAGATTGACACGGAGAGAATTTCAATCGACTTTGACTATGCGTCAATGAAATCTACGAAGTCTATCGTTGGTTAACTTTGTTCGGACGACACTTTATATTTTCGCGAACGAGTACAAGCGAGTGGTGTCATATATATCCGGTAACGCGCACCAGGAAAAGCACGACAGGATGAAATGGAATCCTGTCCTGTGGACTCGTCACGCCCGACAGGTACGAAACGATCGGATTTTGGAAAGAGCGATGAGGGATGGAGGGAGCAAAGGCTCTGGAATTATTTGCACGTCGCATCGATGGAAACCTTTGACAAGATTTCCACGAACGTATGCGTCGATCGTGAAATCATGGATTGCGCTTTTGGTTATTCTCCTTTTTACAATTTGAATCCATCTATTTTTTTTCTTTTTTTGGAATATTTTTAACCATTCTTCCTGTTTCTTTTCTATTTATCTCTCATTCTCTTCCTCTCTTTTTGCTGGACATTTTCATACATGTATTATATTATTATACATGTTGCTATTAGAGTCTACAGTCTTGTACCGTCGTACAACTCGTGTTATTAGAAACTTTTAATCACTCGTATTATTTTATTTGTTTTTTATTTTTTGGTTTTGAAGATTAAATCAAATGTGTTACTAAAGTATATATATATATATGTGTATGTAGGTAGAGTAAAAAATGGTATAATTTAAATATTTCACGTAAAGTATTTGAAAATGCACTGGACGGTTAGACCATCTGGTGGTTTCTTTGTTTTGGTAAAATATCGAAATAGGAATTTTGTATGAAACGTATATTATATATACACCTAGAAGCAAAACCGACTGACGTTTCGCAGCATATGCTTCATCATTTTAATATTGCACTTATGATTTATGTATCAAGATACATATTCCTATCGGTAGTCGGTTCTTTCTCTTGGCATTAATACTGTCGTTGATTTTAGAATTGAAGGGTTTTTCGTATTCTCGATATTGTAACTCTTTCTTTCTTTATTTCTTTATTCTCTCGAAGAAAAATTCCGACGTTACATTTTCCGAAAAGGACATGGAAAAATAACAGGAAAAATACGTCCAGTTAATCGCGATTATTCGTATTATTTTTAAATGTATGTGCGTATTATTTTTTAGTGAAAATCCTTTCACGATGATTTTATTTGTATTCTGTGTTTTTGTATCCATCGAGAGTTTTCCCTTTTTCCTCTCTCTCTCTCTCTCTTTCTCTTTTTTAGTTTTATTTTTCATTTTTACATAAAAAAGCATACGGAAAGCAGTAACGAGCGGACGAATTTGCAAATTTCGTTCTCGTCCATTCGGTGTAACATAAATCGATCGGTGTGATACGAATAGAGTTCGATGCGATAACAGCAGGGAAACCACGACGAAAGGGGTCATAGGAGGAACGTTCTAACGATGAAAGCTTTTAAAATAGGTTCTGATAGTCGAGGGTACCCAAATACAAAACGGTTCTTCGATAAAAGCCATAATCTTAATCAACGGTGACGACTATCATTCGTTGTTCGATTGTGTCGTGACTCGGAACACGTGTAACACGTACAATGTTTTCGTGCTCTTATGAAAATAGAGAATATCAAATTTGTTAACAAACGAGAGTTATTATTTTTGTTTGGGTTTTTCTTTTAAAAAAGGTATCTCTACTTGTTCCTCTTTTTCACGAAAAATCGCTTTAATGCCTTTAAATTTTCGTTAATGGCTTAAAATGGAGTCGCGACTGGGCAGTTTCTGTCTGAACGCCACCTTGTAAATGACTTAAATTAAGAAAAACGTTCATAGGAAGAAGTACTCTTGGCAAGAGACGGTTTGCCCTTACGTTTTCCAACTTAGTGTTTCTTCCATATCGTAGTTTCTTATCCTCCTCCTGGAAGAGAAGATGCTCCCTTCCTTCTTTCCTTGTAAATAAGGTCGAACTCGTAAAAGCTATGACTTCATTCTTTATACTTTTGACTTTAAAAAGAAAGAGACCTTCTTCTTTCTCATCTTTTTTTTGATTCTTTTATCTCCCGAACTTTTGCATTGAAAAGCGTTTAGTAGAGAAAGCTTTTTCAGAAGAATTTGAAATCGATGTTAAAGTAGATAAATACCCTCATGCGTTACTGCGTAGGTATATCTAAAATAAAAAAAAAATACAAAAAAAAAATAGAGAGATACCCTTTAACTTGACTCGTTTTTTTTTTCTTGTCAGAAGATCTCTCATTCTAACTTATAAGGGTAATGGTACGTTTCTCGAGTGTGATATAAAAAAGAGAAAAAAAAAGGCCAAGGGTGGGGGAATGATAGAAATTTAATGAAGGTAGCACCCGTATCATTTACGCGCAGGGTCAATTTATATCTGTAGTATATGTATACATAACTATAGTACACTGGAGCATTTAAATTGGTACCTACTCGAGAAAACGGTGATACGAACTCGTGTGCGTGAAAATAAAAAATAAAAAAAGAAGAATAAAAAGAAGAGTAAAAAGAGGAGGAAGGAAGGAAGTAAAACCGGTGGTGGGAAGGTCGAGAAAACGTGGAGGGCAGCAAAGGAGGAAGAAAAGTCCCGTGGGACTGAGATTTTTTTTTTCTCTTTTTTTCTTTTCTAGTCGAGCGAAAGAAATGCGGTGTATAACGAGTTTCAAGAGTAATGGCAGTGCATCTACCAAATAGTGCTACGTATTAGTCGGTTTTATGTTATTAAGTTTCTAACGTACCTACTGAAAAGAGCAAAGGTAGCAAACGAGAGAGAAAAATACTGAAAGTGTAACACAGAGAGAGAGAGAGAGGAAGAGGAGATGGGTGGGAAAAGAGAAGGGTGCGTTTCATGCAGGGGATAACTGTGGCTTGGTAGCGGTGCTAATATCGGCGAGGATCTTGCCAAATTGTCGCAATAAGCGCCTCGACTATGGCATTTTCCGTACACGCTACGCTTTTGCTTTCCTGCAGAGCGATTCTGGAGAAAATGCCATCTCTCTCTTTCTCTCTCTTTTTCTTTCTCTCTCAGTCTCTCATTCTCTCACTCTCTCACTCTCCTTCTAACTTACTCTCTCTTTCTCTCTTGTTCTGAAACCACATCTTCCGTTATCTCTCCTCTTTCCTCCGTCCTTTTCTACACATTACCACTCTCCTACTTTCTCTCTCTCTCTCTCGCTCTCTCTTTTTCTGTCTCTCTCACCCAGCGGGTTATTAACGTTTCCATTTACTCCACTCGCTGTGGGGTTAATTGACGGCGCACGAGAAGATATTTTCCGTTGGTGCAAGGTACCATAGTGGTAGTTTCGTAACAAAAATTTCCACCTTTTTTTTCTTACAAAATTTCTTCTTCGACGAACGTCAGTAATAACATCATATCGTCTATTCTCTTTCACCTGGTTCCCTTCTTCTACTTCTACTCATTCTCATTCTCATTCTCATTCTCCTATTCTCTGTTTAGTTTTTACAGATTTTTTTTTTTACACCTTCGTATCCGCTCTCTTTCTCTCTCTTTCATTAGTTTTATTTTCATTTATTTCGTTATACAAATGCAAGAATATATAATTTTCGTACAAGATGAGCGGGATGGGGGTTTATGGCTTTGATCATTTTTACGAGTTAATGTTTACATTTAATTTTACCTTTTACTAGGTAGTGTTGTTATACGTGTATTATATTTTCAAAGTTACAGACCTTGTGTGTTTTATATGTTCGTAAAGCTTTTATCAGTTTCAAATATTATTCTCTACGACCAATGGCTTTTCTTGTAATATTCCCATAATATTGTGTAATGTAAATTTCTAAAGACACGGATGGTACGTCATATGTAATAGTTCCTACGTTTAGTTATTATGTATGTGCATATATATTTTACAGTCCAGTTTGGCGCAGATTACCGAATTATGATTTATAGTCGTGTGGTATGGTACAAGATGAGCGTCATATAATCTGACAAAGAATCCCTTTTATCACAAGTATGAACATCAAAGCGTTACCAACACGTATATAATTTTATATATTCATCCTGTGCTTTCTATCTCTCCCTTTCTCTCTCTCTCTCTCTCTTGTCTTTCTGTGTACATATTTTCTATCTCGTTGTTCATAATAATCGTTGCTCGTCCGATTACATCGTTAACAGTTTCGCATGTTAATAAAGAGAACGAACGGTCCGTGTATGAGAATTATGAAGAGAAGAGCTTTCGAAACGATCGTATTAATATCCTAATAAAAACGGTTCTCTCTTTTATGATGAAGCTGTTTGTGAATAATAACTGACTACACAAACTTATATTCTTGTTACAGATTATTTAACTAATATTATATCGTAATATCTGTTTTCTGCAAAGTTACATTTTAATCTACTTTAATATTTGTTGGTTCGTCTGATGTAAGTTTGCTTTGATAAGTTCTGAGGGTTTCGTTCTCAGTTGTACGAAAGTACTAGGAAACATTGGTGTAATTAAATTTATTTTTTTTTTATTTAAATACTTTTTTTTATAAAGTATACATTTTTTTTCTAGATAGATTTGATAGGGTTTAGAATGTTTTAACAACTTGTATAAAAATAGAATATGTATTAGGTCGTCATATAAATTTCTTCCTTTTTCTTAATTAACTTTTTATATTTAATACTTTATATTTTATGTTATGACACAAAAAATATTTTATACTGAAAAATAATGAAGAAACTTTTAGGACGAGGTAATATTTTGAAAATATATAAAATATAGATTTTTGTTTGTTTAAATATGTTATTTGGAATAAGATTATATTACATTTTTTATATTTTAATAGATTTTTCTTTTTATTATATAATTTATATATAATTTTTTTTATTTATAGTTTAAAAAAAATATATATATTTCTAGAGGGGAGAATATTTAACGATTTTATTAATTATGGAACACGGTTTATAAGCTTTGGACGTATTATTACTAATAAACAGACAAAATGAATGGCCATCGTGGAAGTGAAATAAGCGAGGAAATACGAGACGCTGAATAATCACATTAATAATAATCACTGTTGTTAATGACGTAATATCTTGTCGTATTATTAACGGAGGTTCGGTTTTAGTAAGCGATGAGCGATAATGAGAATGCTTAAATTACTTTGAAAGCAGAAAGGATTGAAATCTAAAGGAATTACTTTTACTTTGAAGATTGAGAAATATCCCTTGAACAAGTCGATAAAAATTAACATAACTACGAGATACAATGGTTGAAACAATGGTTGAAACAATGGTTGAAACAATTTGTTGAATATTTAATCAATTATTTTTACCTTTGATAAATAATAGTCATTATTGTTATAAGCAGATATTACCCAAAAATAAGAACTTTTTATAATTTTTTATTATCTTATAAGATTATGCGTGTACATATATTTATTTATCAAGTATTAAACTTTAATATTTTTGATATAAAAATAATGTTTCTTTTCTTAAATAATAATTTGTCGCGGAGTAAGATGTCACTTTTGATCGATCAATGATTCTTCTTTTTATTTTATTTTTATTGTTTTGTTATTTTTCGTATCTACCAATGAAAGTAATATTTTTCTCAATAACGTGAAGTAGTAGTAGCGTCACGATGCGGAAAATAAGAGTGGAAAATAAACTAACGAGCTGATTCAACGAATACGAATCGATGTGTAAACCATCGTATCAACGTAGCTATCGGATCTTGTATTCGACTTAATGGGATCATTGCATTACTAGGAACCTATTAGCTCTTAACAATAGTATTCGATAAGTATAGGTACTACTTGGAAAGGAAACTTTTTTTCCTCTTATTTCGTATTTATATTCTTCTCATTTGTAAGTGCTTGTTAAATCAATTTTATTTCATTGGATCAGGGAAAAGAAAAAGTTTCTTCATATTTTTTTAATGCAATAAGTTAAACAATTTTTTATTCTTATTTTATAGATTATTCATGCAACCTTTTGAAAATAATTGCATAATTTTTCGTCGTAGATATTTTAATTTCTTATCGATGTTAAAATAATATTAAACACATTGATTTGGTTTTTACGTTAGACAATTTTTATTAGAAAACAACAAATAATAAGATATGTATTTAATTAAAAAATAATAAATATATAAATAATTAATCAAAATCTATGAATATCATAAAAATAATTTATACAAATTTCAAAGAAATCATATATTATTTTGTTAATATCTAAATTGTATATCAAGATTATGATATTTCAGTATTTTCTTTGATCCAATCGATTATTTCAGTTAGGTTCGTATATGCAGTTGGGTATAAAAATCCGCAAGCTTCGCTCCACGATGCTACGCCTAGAAAAATATTTGCAAATAACATTATTTTCATGTCAAAAATCACGAATAATTAATCAATTAAGTAATTAAGTAAATAGAACGAAAAGTGTAGGTTTTCTTTTACCGATTAACGTGTTATTTACAACAGCCGATGAACCAGAATCACCTACGCAAGGTTTACTATTATCAGAGACAATACAAAACATTCGATTAGTCAGTTGATATCCGTACGTCAATGTACACACGTCGTTACTAATTTTGGGTAAATTAGATTTTTGTAGATTCTCAGAATACGGACCGAGATTCTGGAAATAAAACCGATAAAAGTGTTTTCTAAGATAATCACATATAATAATTTCCAATTATGTGATAAAACAAAAAATCGTTATTTATCATTTCTCTTACCCGTGTAGCACCCCAACCGACGACAATAATTTTAACACCATCCTTGATTTCTTGATTATTTCCAGGTAATTTAATTGGTTGTTTAAATTGATCAAACACTATCTTTCTATTTAACTAAAATAAAAAAAAAAAACATTTTGATTTTATTCATTAAATACTTCAATTAAATAATGTACTTTAAGTAATTAGTTAGTTAAATTGATCAATTATGTAACATTACTTTAACAAGTCCAACATCGAAATCGTAATTATGATAATTGAAAGCTGGGTGTACAAGGATCCTTTCAACGTTGTAAATCGTACCGTTTTTATAATAATACGTGCTTCCAGCTCTTATATGGAATTCTCTCACGTTTATACTGCAAGAGGAAAAAGGGAATATTCAGATTTATAGGATAACGTAACCAAAAAAAAGTACTTATCAATGCATAAAGTATATTATACGATTATTCTATATCGAATGATTTGAAACTCGCGATAGGTCTTGCCTGAGAGCACACTGAGCCGATGTTATTATCCACGTATCACTGATAATACTACCACCGCAAAAATGTTCGACATCGTGGCCAAAAATTGTAACGTTGTTTTGTAGAGAAACCTGCAGGGGTGGGATGAGAAAGAAAGGAGTGGAGAAGAGAAGAAAAATAAAAAAATAGAATTATTTTCTATACGTCAAATGACCCGTAAAGGTCGATCTTACGATGGTATACTAACTGCAAATGGATATTCTTCTATAACTGCATCCTCTCCTCCGATAATTCTTTGCCCCGCTGAGTTCGTGCTTATTCTTTTCCGATAATAACCTGTATGATATTCAAATAATACAGTAATATCAGCATATCGTATATAAAATTATCTTTTCATCTTAATATTTCAATTCCCAATTGATATATGTTATAATTCTTTTCAATCTCATCTCGTATAAATGAGATATCTCTTTCAGCGATCTTATTGTCTGGATATAATCGAATATTTTAAACAAAACATGTTTACATTCTGTCCTCGATATGTTCGAGAAAATATAATTTTACGTAAGAAATGGTTTTCAAAAATGATATTATCTTACAGATCTTTTGAAGAATATTTTATAATTATTTTATATATGAAATATGTGTACAATGTTTTAGAAAATATTTTGATAATAGAAAAATATTTGATATTTAATGAAATTTTTAATAAAATAATGCAAATAAATAATGAAATATACTTGAACCAATGATGTTAGACGTCATTGATGAACCAAGGAAGAAAATCAGTACCACCAGCTTGATCATTTTAATGTTGTTTGTACGACTAACAGCACTCGTTTAAGTATATAAAGCTTTTGAAATTCATGTATTCGTATCTAGACGATAATATTCTTGCGTTAATCATAAAATTGTTAATTCCTGTAATACTATAACTGGAACAGTTTACTCATCGTCACGATAGGGGAATTTGTTAAATATTTCTACGCAAAATGACTCAAACTTATGTAGATAATTTTGAGCTGAATCGTTGGTTGGTTGGTTGGTTGGTTGCATCATAAATTCAGAATGTACCGTGTTTATATTAACGAGTGTATTCGATTTTTAAGATAATTAAACCTGACTGGGACTTCTTGGTTGTAGTAGTAGTAGTATTTCTAATATAAATATTTACATATTTCCATGCGTTTTATTTATTTATATTTTTTACAATTAACAATTTTCTTTTGTTAATTTTGACGATAAATTTCACGGAATGCGTTTACAATTTCATTATTCTCGGTAGTCCCGTCGTGTATACTTTGTACTAACCTGTTAATGCATTTTTCGTTCCATCTCTCTCTCTCTCTCTCTCTCTCTCTATTTCTATTTTTCTCTCTACTGTAACTTTAAGTAATTTAGTTTATTAGATCCAGCCGGAAATTTATTTTCAAACGGATGAAAAATATTCCTATTTTTCTTTGCGTGATATTTTTGAACGTGCGTATAGAGACAGAATGAAAAGGCATCGGAGGTGATGTAAAGAAATACTATGTTAATTACTTAATTACAACTGCAGTGCTTTATTTAGGATGTTACTGGCGAGTAATTAGTAAGAATTTTAAATTAAAGTAAAAATGTACTTTTACATATGTGTAGCATATGGCGTAGCTCGAATGATAATGTACATAAGCTAGGAGTAGTCCGAATGCCGGAATAAAAACTGAAGAGAAAACACGTTGTAATTGCAATTACGTATGCAGACTTTTGTTGATTTTATGTGGAAGCGTGTGTCCGTAGATTTTCTTTGCCTGACAAAGTAGGTACTACATATATGTATATATCTAGTATATATATATATATGTGTATTCCATGATGAAATATTTTTCGTGAGTATAATATTATATGACAAAGTTCCTTCGAATTGTTCTATTTCTTCTTCTTGTTTCAACTTTTTATTTTATTAGGTGTTGGAATTAACTCGTAGCGTTATACTAAAGATGACATGAGTTTTAAAGTATTCTGTTTTCACCTTCAGAAACAAATTTATCGTAAACCAGCTCTAACAAGGTTTTATTTTTACGACAAATATTATGTTTTAATTGTTAATAACATCATGTTACTATTATTATATTTCAATATGTTGAGGTTTATCCCAAATAAAGTGTATAATTTTGTTCATTGTATTAACCTGCGTGTTATCCCCACAGATATCTGTAGAATAAATAAGGATTTATGTTGCGTAAGAAACGTTTACGAAATCGTTACGAGGAATAACTTAACGTGAAGTTAGTAGAAATTCGTAAGCATATCGTAAATTTGCTTAAGCTGTTTTCCATTCGATCATTAGACTTTTATTATACGCCCATCGGCATTGACCTGGCAATTTCTTATCGATATCGACGTTGTTGATGCATGCGCACCAATTAAAAACCCATTTTGGACGATAAAGTCAATCTATATTGGTTTTCACGCTGAACGTACCGATAGCCGTAAGCGAGGTTTGTTGACCTCTTTGGATAAATTTTATCGGTGCTACGAATTCATAAGACTTTTCTATCAACGGTATCGTTATTTTCTATTAATATGAAATAATAAGAAAATAATTTTTCTTTTTTTTTTTTTAGATGACCCAGAAAAAGAAATATATATATATTTATTTAAAAAATAATTTATAACAAAACATTCTCCAATGACGTTATATGTTATCGTTTAATAGTAAATTTATTATGATTTCTATTTTGATTATAATACGATGAATATATTATACGTTTTATCATTAATAATAATAGACAGCTTATTTCATTCGTGGGTTAAACCTTCTAATATTTACGTTGAACTCGAGTTTCCTGTATTTCCGAAATAGTTTATTCAACTACATAAATTATTACATTGCTTTAATGTTATTCTCGGCGCGCCATATTCGTTCGCTTCAAAACTGAATAATTTTTTTTTTATAAATGATCGTCCAAGCAATAATGTTTTATATTTAATGTAACGAAATTTAATTAAGAGAGTTTTAATAAGATTTCATGAAAAAAAAAAAGAAAAAATAATCCAGAGGAAAAGAAATATTATTCGCCTTACGTTGAAATTAAAATACAACATTAAAGGAAAGAAAAAGATAAAAAGACGTAGACGAAGAAGAAGGAAAAGAAGAAGAAGAAGAAAAAAAAAAGAATAAAATAGAACAAAATCTCACTTTGCGGACGAATATTTTACGGTACATTTATTAGATTCTTTAGTAATGTTTAACGAAATACGTTAAATAATGGAATAAGATAGACCGAAAGGATAGATTAAAACGCGTATAATTTCATGGGGGAAAAAACGATTATAAAATTGTGACTATCCGTTCGTGAAAAAAATAAAATCAACGAAAAGTAGATAATACAGGAACGAGGAAAATGATAAAATCATAAATTACTGTATGTATTCGAATGAACTAAATATATTCGTCAGGTGTTACGTACATAACGTGGCATTAAAACCATTTTCCCTATGGCGAGCTATCGTAAAATTCATTTCCATATATTCTCATTGGATAATATACACATTGATATATAATATATTATAATAGTAGATATTACATACGTATATTATAGTGGGAAAAAGGGAGGAGGAGTGTGTGTGTGTGTGCATCGAAGCATTAGAGCACGTGTACGTAGGAAGTGAGAGTTTAGCTCGTTAAATACGATTCGTTCTAATCCAGCAGAGAGTCATATCACATGATTAAAACGTTTAGGCAAAAAACGTTATATATTTTTATTAACGTTCAACATTAATTCACCCTGAATCACCCTGAACATGTTTCGTTCAGGAAATTAATTCATAGAGATAAATGTTTTATCTTCGATGTTGCAATAAAAATTTTTCATCGTTCAATGGTGCATTCTTTTATTTCAAAGTATATTCTAATTAGCTGTAATGTTTTAAATACGACAATTGTAAATTTTCATTCTAGTTTTTACAATTTAAGTAGTTCAAATGCTCCACCATGGTATTACAGGAGAAACCATAGCCAATGTGGCAGTCAAAGTGTCAAATTGTTATCCATAAATTAATCTGACAAAACGTTCATAATTATAAATCAGCTTGATGTGATTCAAATCGCGATTACAGATAACAGGAAAGTCTTTGATACCGATATCTGATTCACTCGAATTGTTTTCAATCTTGTCTGTCGAATTTCTAAGAAAGATATCTTCGAATATTTGTCTTTTAACAATAGTATACAAAATAAAACGTGATTAATGTTTAATACGTAGGAATAATATTTGTAATAAATTAATTTTATTCAATTTCTTACAGAATAATAATAATTGATAGTCATTTAATATCGAAGAAAATGACGTTGATCTGTTCGTATCTTTGGTTGAAAACTGTTGACTTTACTAAATTGTTGATTCAACCGTATCTTCGTTCTTTCTTTTTCACCTTTTTTCTTTTTATAATTTACCAACCAAGTGCTTTACCTTCCATTCATATTGGAAGTACTTATTATGCTAAAGATGGTACGCTCATCAAGAATATAACTCAAAGTCATTCCACACAATCTTTATGACGGTCATACTCTTTCGATTATGACGTTGGCTTGATAAAGTTGAACGGTATAGAAATGAAAGCTTTTCAAATCTTCTTTTCTTTTTTTATTCTCTTCGAAACTTTATTACGTTATACATTATCTTAACCTTTCGTAGAATTTCCTTAACTAAAATTTATCTCTTACCTGTCTTTTATCAATCATCTTTAGTAAAATGCAAAGATAACGTATGATTTGTAGAGACAAAAATCTTTTAAATTGTATATTTTGTTTGTTGACATTAGAACAGCTGACAGGTTGAGTTTTACCGTGAAGATAGTGAAATTACCTTAGGTAAATGCAAACGTGTCAGATGGAATCAATGCCATATTGTCAACAGTATGGGTTGGGATAAATCGAGTAAAGTTTTTTTCTTTTTTTTTTTTCTATTTTGTAGAATATATTCCAACTAAAGGGTACACGTTCCTAGGGGTTGAGTTAGTTTTGGGACGATGACGCTCGTCGAGACTGATTACCGGCGATTTGTGCAAATAGTGTGGGGTTGTAGGGAAGAGGATTGAGAAGGGGGGTTTGCCAATCGGCAACCATAGTCCGGTTGTCACAACAAACATTCCTTCTGGCTGATCGAACGTTTGCTGGATTTCGATTGGCAAACTGTTAGTTGTTCGAAAGGGTTACCTACTCTACTACTCTTGTTGATACCAGAGTTTCAAATTTAGATCATCGTATTTTCGTTCTCTTGATAAATTCATCTAAAAGAAGAAAATCTAAATTATCTTTGATGATTATATTTGTAAGGTAAATGAAATTAAATTAGAGAAAATCTAACGTATGTGTGTGAGTGTGTGTGTGTGTGTAATATATTTTAGAATTAAATTTGTCGATGAATATTTCAAACGTCTTATGTCGAATTTTATTTGAAATAATTTTATACTTCGTTGAAAATAAAATGTAATTAACCTTTTTTGTACTTCTTCTTCTGTTTTTTACCTTTCATCGATCGATTTAAAATGAAACTTTTCTTTTTTGTCATTTTAATCTCATTATGTATTATTTTAATACAGAATATATATAAATCGAAATATTATTTTTATATCACGTTGAAATGTTGTAAAAAGTTAGTTTAAACGAGAGTGCCGCGTGTAGAATTATTCTTCCTGTATTTTTTTTTTTCTTCTTCATAAGAAATCGATAATTTTAAATCTCTCTTTTGATAAATCCATTAACAGATATCTCGAAGTAAAAAAAAAGAAGAAGAAGAAGAAGGATAGGAATAATTGCAGATTTAATAGCAGTTTTGAGTATGGCACTTATCATTAGTGGACTTTTTCGTGAAATTAACTTCAAATTAACAATGATTCGTGGTTTTTTATGCGTTTAGGTAGGAAGGTATAATTACGTAATACGTTCTCGATATCGCCGAAGCGTATCGAGAAATATCGGTGGTTGGTTTGCAGGTAGTTTAAATGGCTTTCAAGGAAACAATGAAAGTCGATTATCGTAAGGACAGATTTCCGGATGGCGTTTTTCCTTTACTCGAGAGAATGGCATTATATGTCGTCGTCGAGAATCGTCGAAAAGAAAATTCATTCGCGTATTTTCCGTGAAACGAAACTAAAATCCGGTGTCGATGAGATCAATTTTTATCGATGATTGATAGTTTGATAGTCAATAATCGTTCAACAACGTTCCGAGTATCGGTTATGTCAAATTTTCATTTCAAGAAGGAACATCAGTTTAAATGAAAACTGTCATATCGTTTTGACATTCTTTTATTTTTTTTATAAGTAAACTTTAATGTATTTTGATTATCATATCGTAATAAAAGCATACCTTTCTAACGAGTGTGTTATTTAAATATGGAATTCCCTAGCACATTGAAATGTCTCGAGGGCGCCGGGTAAACCAAAGTACTCACGAAATAGCAGTAAAATTTAGGGTAGGAATGAAAAAATCCGTTCGACCTTAAACGCTTATTCCTTGTCGTCATTCGGAATTATTAATTCTCGAGCTGACGCGAACGTGTTCCGAATTTCGTCACGGTGTGACCTTGCATAAACGGTTTTGCAAGCTCACGCGCACAGATGGCTGACTCGTAAAGGACATCACGAAATGGTGATGCTTTCCTTTGGCCCTCACCCACCAACCCTTCTCCCCTTCTTCTACTCCAGAACGTTGGCACATAAAGAGCATTGCTATCGTACGTGATACCTCGGTGATCGTAGTCTTCTTTTTCTGTAGAGTAATACATGGAAGTAAGGGCTAAAAGTTCAAACACCTTCTCTTTTCTTCCTACCTCGGTTCACCTTGCACCCGTTCGAGTCGTTAAGAATCATACCGGCCGTGGCATACTAATGCAATGCCCATTATGGTTGGTAACCAATCGATATTACCTGGATATGCTAGCTGGTTGCTTTCCTACTTGTTCAACGACTTGCATGCACTAATTCCGTATATCCACTCTCACTGAGATAACAATGAGATATAACCTAAGCACGGAAGCGTTTTGTTAGACTTTACGCTGCTGTCCTCGCATCTACTGGTAGCATACGTGCACCGATTCGTAATTTTACCTTTACCTTTATCGTTGTTTAGGTTTCATGGTATTTATCATCGAGAAGGAGGTTTCTAGATGTTAAATACCTTGGAACTTTGATAGACTATAGGAACATAACTTGTAATTACGTTATTGAATTTCTTGGGTATTTGTACAATCGAGCTGGTGATTGACTCTACTTTAAAGATTAGGTATTATCGTTCACTACAACGTCATTTAATGTTTATTAAATAAAACCTTTCCCCGGTGCAGAGTTTTTTTTATGACTCCAAAAGCACAACGAAAATTGTTATTTCGTTTTACACATGGAAAAATTTCGGGACACTCATTAGGTTATTTTGATACACGTTGGTTACGATAAGATCAATTTTATTATTCAAAATAGATGTGTTTAATGTCTATTAAAGTGTATTACGAAATATCGAAATAAAAAAGAATCGAGCTAAACGATCGACAGGTAGTTCCTTTTTGACCTTTGTCACGATTAGTTTCTCTCATCATGCATACTCGACTAATCCTATCGTATTTTTGTCTCCTCGCAAAGCTGGTTATCTCTCAGGATTCGAACGAGGATCGTACGTATCGTTACTTACTATTTCTTATTTATTTTTTTGTTATTTCTTTTATTGTCCTTAGTAAAACAATTGAAATATATTAACGATAAATTATCTTTACCGTGTTAATTGTAAACGAAATCGTAAGTCGAGTTGTCGGGAATCCGTCATTTAATAGACGAGAATAGCTCGACAACTATTCCTAGAGAAATATTGATCTGGATAATTCGACATTTTAGTCGACGAGGGTCGCATTGTTGGAGGCCAACAGACCAGTATTTATCAGCACCCCTACCAAGTGAGTGTTTCGGACAATTATTAACTAGTTAAGCGACGATCGTCGAATCGAAGTCCTTGGGGCGTACCCAGCGAGACAAATATTGTATCTATGTTACTATGTAGTTTCTCTATACGGGACTAGAAACCTGAACATACGTTACATACTACAAGTTTTAGATACGTTGTTGTATTTGCTATATTTATACGGATCAATTAGATTATCATACTTTTATTTGACGACTTAAAAATGTCAAAGATATTTCTTTTCTTATTATTTTTTATTAATTACATTTTTTATTAGGTGTTGGAAATAATTCGTAGCGTTTGATGAGAGATGACGTGGTTATTACAGTATTTTGTTTTTACCTTCAGAAACGAATTTATCGTAAATCAGTTGTTATTAGGTGTTTTTTTTACAATACATCTTATTTTTCAAAACGGCCTGAATGGAGCAAAAGGCACGATAAAGTTATTTTACTGCACGACAATGCTCGAGCTCACGTGGCGAAACCAGTGAAAACATACCTGGAAACATTGAAATGGGAAGTCTTAACCCACCCGCTGTATTCTCCGGAATACATGGTTTATCAGGGGAAAAATTAACATCTTATGAGGATTGCCAAATTGGCATTTTTTTCGACGGGGTATTCGAACAGTTACCTGAAAAATGGGAAAAAGTAGTGGCAAGCGATGGGCAGTATTTTCAATAATGTAATTTTTCGTTATTTTGTAAAAAAACTCTACGAATTAATTCCAAAACCTAATATCATAATTGTTATATCGTTTAAACAATCGTGTAGTGTAACACTCGTAATCGGAATATATATTTGATGAAATAATTTTGTATCGATAGAATTATAATCGATTATTATTCGTATGAATATTATTCATAAGTAAGCATAGTTGAATATTATAATGATATTGTATTTGATTGAATTCATAGGTGTCAATACGATTTAATCAGCGTCACATTTGCGGTGGTGCTATTATTAGTAAAGAATGGGTTATCACAGCTGCTCACTGTGTACAAAGGTCAGTATTTGCTGCCTTTGTTTTTTTTGTTTTGTATATTGTTTTATTAATAAGTTTGGAAAATTGTTTCTCTTTCTTTGTTAGTTCATACGTAGAATTGATCTCGATAAAAGCAGGAGTATCGGATTTAAAAAAGTTAGGTACAGTGCTTCGTGCTAGGGAAATTTTGACGCATGGGCTTTACGATCCGAATACTTCGGATTATGATATTGCATTGATTCGAGTGAGTATTTGTTGTTGTTTCTAAAGAAATTTATTTCTATTATTATAATTACAAATAATTTGTTGTTGTTTACGTAAAGATTATTACCATTAATTGGAAATAATGTTACACTTGCAGTTAACGTTTTTCAAAGGTTCTAATCACGATATTTTGTATATTTTTCTTTTCTTTTTTGTAATAAAGATTTATATTTCTTGATGTTTAGTTAATCGTAGGAAAAATCATTTAATTTAAGTATTAATATAATTACAATTGTAGTTAGAGAGGCCACTTAGTTTTGGTTACACTATACAACCAGTATTGTTACCACAAAATACGGACCAATATGCGGCAGGTACCAAAGCCGATGTAACAGGTTGGGGTGTTTTAAAAAATAATGGTGTAATGACTGATAATTTACGCGAAGTAAGAGTACCAATAATTTCCAATTCAAATTGTTCGTACTTGTATAAGAGGGCGGGTCGTGTAATAACTTCAAGGATGCTGTGTGCTGGTTATTTAAATTTTGGTGGAAAAGATGCATGTCAGGTAATTTTCTTTAAAATCAAAATAAATAAATATAATTCTATAAGTTTATTAATCATTCTTTTATCTTTATTCCTTGAATAAATTATTTCAAATATATCCAATTAGATTAAACGATATTACGGTTAATTACTTTCGGAGTAACCTTCTCAAAGATTATTTCGTAATGAATTAAGGAACTATGTGATTGCATCTTAATTCCTTATTTTAGGGTGACAGTGGAGGACCATTAGTACAACAAGGGAAATTAATTGGCATTGTATCTTGGGGTTACGGATGTGCAGAACCGGCATTTCCTGGTGTTTATACACGAGTAGCAGCTTTTAGATCTTGGATAGCCAGATATGCTATGGTATGAGACGTGGGATGAATATATTATGGGAAATAAAAAAATATATATAACATATATATGTACATTTAATATTTTTATTGAAAAAAAAAACATTATATTTGTACGATAAAAAAATTTGTAAAACCCTTAGATCAATAACGTATAAAACAAATAAGTATTACTACAATTGTATTATTAAATAATCGATGCTACAAAAAAAAACGATAAAAATTCTTTTCGGTATCTTTATTATTATTATTATTATTATATAAATATCTAATTATTACTACTTTCTTTACATATACACAACAACGAAACACAAATTATTATATATGATATTTTAACATCGTGCACTAAGATATTCTTTTTAAACAACATTATTTTTTTGTGTAGTTTTTTTTAGTAATGAACACCCGAATTCGAAGCAATCCACTTGAGGTAATTACTGATACGGGTATAGACACCAGGATGTAGCATAGTTTCACATCCTAATCCGTAGGATAGAATCCCAATCAGCATCTGGTCTACCATGAGAGGTGCTCCTAGATCTCCCTACAAACATACGTGAGACGATTTCGGTAAATGATCAAGATCGTGTTCGGATTAATTCTCCTTGCTCATCCATTGTTTGCGAATAACTCGAACGTCGCTCTTCAATTTTGGCCATAACTCTTGTGTAAATACTTGCAACGAGATCGAATCGATCTACTACGTTTACACTGACGTTTCTCGTATTGACTTGGTATTATTGTTTAACAATAATAGAAAGATCAATAAAACGTGACGGTTTGTTAGAATCGACATTGGAATTTCTTATAGCAGACAGTTAAAAAGAGACAGAGAGAGAGAGAGATAGAAAGTGTGATTCATGAGCGTATATTTTCGTCAAATTTCGAACGAAGAGAATGAATGAGACTCTGTTGACGTATCCTCGGTGTGGAGTGCTGGTGAGTGGAAAGAGGGAGAAGTGTCAACGATTTTATTAAGAAAAGAACCAGTGTGTATTTTTGTCAAATATTGGAACGAAAAGAATGAATGAGAGTCTGTTGACGTATCTCGAGGGGGTGGTAGGTGACAGGGAAGATCCAGGGGGCAAAAGGGTGAGGTGTTGGACGATTTTATTAAGAAAAGAAGTTTCGCCACTTTATCGTAAACCCAGGGCCCGCCACTATTATTATATTCTTTCAATAATATTCAATTTAGATTCCGTAGTGAGTATTCTGTATTCAAGAAGACTCTCCTTAAGGATTCCCAAAGCTCTTCCTCTTCTCGTCTGAGAGTACTTTTCAAGAGTACGCTGGAGTATCGTTAGAGGTTCCAACCTGTGCACGAATCGTGCACAAAGAGTCCATTTATGGATATATATATATATATCGTTGGTATACTTTGGAAATTAACGTTATCACCGCGCCATTTCGAATGCCGCCGAAGGCTTTTTTTTAGAATACAGAGGAAGGAAAACTCGGTGAGGAAGAGAAAAGGGAGAGAGAGAGGACTCTCCAGAACGAGATGCGAGTGGGTGCTTGCGCGTGCTTTCGTTTAAATCCTTTGAAAACGTGTCGATCGAATAAAAACCAATTTTCATGGAATAAAAAGCGCGATTCCTCTAGGACACCAGACGTGTGTGCGACGACCTTTTATTTTTATCAGAGCTATGCACCGTTGAAGTGTGAACACAGATATATAGGTGCAATATATGTATGTATATGTATAGATGATTTCTTTTTTTTTTTATTCCTCTCTTTTTCTCTTTTAATATTTTTATTTTCCACGTCTAACAGATCTCACTTGGCAAAATGCTCGATAATAAATTTCTTTTTTATTTTCTTTCTTTTTCTTTCTTTTTGTTTGAGCTGTACCCTCCTCCTTCACTTCCTTTTTTTTTTTATCAAATTTCATTCAGAAACTTTATATTTGATTACCATTTTTTCAATTTTTTCAACTGCTTCGATAAAAATCACGCGTTGTCGGTCGTGTTTCAACTTGTAAAATGGTAATTAAATTGTGAGAGTTTTATTTTGTATTTTTTTTTTTAGCGAGAAACCACAGTGGTATGTTGGGAGGGTGTGTGGAGGGTTAGGGAAACAAAAAAATCGTTTAAATCGTTTGACAAATGACAGTGGTTATCTAATACGTCACCGTAACAATCACAGATGACAAAATTGTTCGTGTATTAGTTGATTGTGGTGTAGTCGGTACATCGATCATGACCAAGAGACACGTGCATCCCATTTTTGTTGAGAGTATATATACTCGACGTAGAATGATAGTCGTATTAGGTCTTACACATACACACATGTACACATATATATAAACATATACGAAGAAAATGATTTTTATCTGATACAAAGGAAGTCGGTGGTATTTTCGTTTGTCGATCGAACACGGTTACCTCTCGTTTCTTTCTTTCCTTTTTTCTATGTTCGATTTTTCTTCTATTTGGAAAGAATATTTATCGCGTTGGAGATAGGCTATTTGAGATAATCACTTGGTTCGATCCGATATTTGATTAGTAATATCCGATAAGATATAATATATTTTATATTTATATTATTTTTATTTTTAAATACGAATGACAAATATATTAGGTGTTGGAATTAACTCGTAGCGTTATACTAAAGATGACATGAGTTTTAAAGTATTCTGTTTTCACCTTCAGAAACAAATTTATCGTAAACCAGCTCTAACAAGGTTTTATTTTTACGACAAATATTATGTTTTCATTGTTAATAACATCATGTTACTAAGCGTAGAAAATCATGGGTTAAGCCCGGACAAGCATCATCATCAGAAAATGATTAATTTCGATGATTTCTATTCAAACAATAAGGTGCAATGTAGCTCGACAAGTTTTTCTTATCAGACGGAGATATAAAGAAAGAATGAATGAGAAGGAAAGAAACTAAAAGGCGTGCTTTCCATAGTAAAATCCCCCTCCCTATTGTTCCTTAACCTCTGCTTCTGACACCCTAAACGTGCTTGGTATCGGTAAATATGCATGTATGTAAGCACACATACATACGTATTTCTACATAGATATCTCAGTTTGTATATGTGTGATAATATACCACGATCACGAACGTACGTTTTACGTTTAGGACATGTCGTGGTGGTCGTGGTCAAGAAATTTCTTTAAATAATCTATTACTACTACTGTGTATCATCAATTATCTTCTTTTTCATATATTATTTATCTTTCTTTGATTATATTTTCTTTTTCTTTTTATTTATCTTTAAACCTGAAATAAATTCTCTTACCTGACACGTTTCCACTTCTTTAGTCATGTTACCAGCACAAATCATGTTCTCGGATAGTGGATAATAGCTTGGCATCATTGAACTACATTTCTCTTGATTTACAGTCATCACGGTTATCACTGATAATTCAGGTTTGATGGATATTTCTGGACGCTGAGAATCAATCACAAAGGATTATGATGTTATTGAATAATTGAATAATATCATTTTCAAAGTTCTGGACAGAATCTAAAGTTTTGTAAGTCTAATGGATAGAAAATAATTAATATTGGATAAAATTTTAATAATCATGGATTTGTCACGCGTTAATGATTAATTGAATTATTCAATCTTCTTTTTTTTTTTAATTACTTAAACAATATTGTTGGAGAATATATTAATATCGTATAATAATTTAATGAAATTTGCTTACCAATTTTCGTTGCCATCCAGTAACGTAAACAGTGGTATTATCTTTGATTTTATTATCAGAACTACCTGGCAAACCGATTGGTTGTAATTTTGGTCCAAACATTGCCGGTGTTTTCAACTAAATAATAGATTTATCCTAATTATATATTTTTCTATTTCTTTTGTTTTTTTCTTCTTTTTATTAATACGAGAATGAAATTATATATCGATGGTTATAATCTTTCGTTATATGTACCTTTATTAAAGCAATGTCGTTGGAATAAATATATTTATCAAAATAATTATGGATAACGATGTTATTAACATCCAAATTATCTCCATGATTTATCAAAGATTCAGAACGTACGCGTATTTTGATATCGGATGCTTTATAACTAAAAAAACAAAACAATAGTATTTGTTTAGAATCAGATGGTGTAGGAACTAGGAAGAAATGTTTTTCTCTGTGAGTATTAAATCGAATAAATAACAATTCATTAATGAAAAATGTAATATAGGAGTGAAGTATATATATACGTGAATACGCAGGATGCTGTGGTTAAAATCCAGGATTCGTATATCAAAGCACCACTACATATATGTTTTCCAGATTTTTGAACAGACACCTACAAATGAGAAAATACCAGTTTTTCATTTACGAAATATTTTGTTTATACCAAGTTACATTTAATTATGAATTATTTCATATGGAGTTAATGGGGGAAATGTTAATGAATATTGTATATTAGCTGATAGAAAATATTTTATAAAGACTTACGTGATACGAGTACTCTTGGATTGATACTTCTCTGGTTTCTCCAAGGATGAAAACTATGCATACACACACACATACGTCATACACATACATACATAATGATAGTAAAAATGTAGTTGTTAAATAGAAAAGAATTAGACTTACTTTCAACGACGAAAATGGCACAAACCAAGAGAATTATTTTTAACGTCATTTCGTTGATGATCGATCACACCTCGATGATAGCACGAGTAGAAATATCACCGTTTACCACTTTAATTTACAAAGATGTATTAAACATCGAAGATAATATATATTTTAGGGATTATCGATTCTTAAGTCTCAATGAAAAACGTTTTTCGTGTAAGTTCTAAAAGAATGTGTTTGTTTCAGATCTCCGACGTAATTTCTTCATTGTGTTTAAATACCGAAATATAGTGTTTTTATAGATAACATATTTATTTTTCTCTCCACGGATATATTTCGTATTTCGATTATTAACGAGTCGAATGTACGATTGTGATATCGTATCGTTTCGAGATTTTAGCGATATTTATGTCGTAATCGTTAATAAATATATTGGATACGTATTAGTTATAATTTTGGTGTCAGTAAATAATCTAATTGTAATCCTTTTTTTTTATTATTTATATTTTATTATAAAACAGGGATATCACATGAAGATAGGATTAAAAAAAAACGATATCAACACATTTTATTGTTACGTTAAATTATTCTTTTTATTTATTTCTCTGAAGATAATAAAATTTGTTGAGGTATTATCTTTTTCTTTTGAATATTATTAATTAAATTGAATTGAATTGAATTGAATTGGTTATAGAGGCATGTAAATTATTGTAATTCATTGGAATTATATTAAACGCCACTATTTTTCATAATCCACGATCGTAAACTTGCAACGTTCGTATATACACCTGGATAATTTGGTCGTGCACATCCATATCCCCATGAAACGATTCCATAAAGTAAACCATTTGCTGAAAGTGGTCCTCCCGAATCACCTTGACAAGAATCCTTGCCACCTTTTTCCACACCAGCACAAATCATTCTTTCGGTAACATTTGCCAAACCGTTGTAAGCATTTTTACAATTACTTCTGCTTACGATGGGTATACTGACTGCTTGTAAATTGTTTGCACTCTGGCCTGATTCCTGTAATTGATCAAATATTATTCATTCGTATGGCATGTAAAGGAATAACAAAAAATGAGCAATTAAAATCGTGACACGTGGTTTAATCTTTTGAATGAAATCAAAGATTCGTAACGTACCGATAATGCACCCCATCCAGTAATATTTACTACAGTACCACTAATTGGTTCGTAGTTAGCAAGTCTTATGGGCTGTACTACGCCACTCAAAACTATTGTTCCCTTGACCTAAGAATCAGAATACACGGGAAAAAGGTAATCAATAAATAACTTAAAATCAAATGATTTATATAGGTCACTTATAGTATATCATTTATACATACTTCAAGAAGACTGACATCGTAATCTAAATTACTTCGGCTAAAGCTTGGATGACTTATTATTCTGTTTAACGAATATTTAACACCACTGCTCCCACTGCTACCTACTGATACAGAATAGTATGACGCTGAATAACTGAAATTTATTAAATACTATTAATTATCTTGATATTTGAAGATTACTTTTCTAATGTAAAGAGAAAAATACAATTACCTTGTGCAATGTGCAGCAGTTATAAGCCATTTTTGACTAATTACAGATGCACCACATGTGTGGCTATTCAGGAATAATAATCTCGCTTGATGAGGATGTTCATAAATACTAACTGGTTTTCCACCTACGATTCGATGATCCGGTAACCGTGGGATCAACGAAAAACCTATAATAATTATTAATTTGTAAATATATATTTTGTAATAATTCATTCAGAGTAAAGTGTATCCATTCGTCAAAGTTTATCACGTTTCGGATATATTTTTTGTTGAAATTCATTTAATAGTTATTTAATATATAATAATTATCTTCAATTGAATTAAATTCACTATGATCACTCACCGAAACATCCCACAAAGAGGAAAGCAAAAATAATAATGAGATTTTTCGACATTTTGCAAGAGTTATGTTTGTCGTTGAGTAGTAGTAGCTTTTATACTTTCAATTCTACCTACACTCAATAAGATTTAATCTTATCTAACATGCAACAATATATTGAATTTTCAATGAAAAGTATAGATTTTTATTGGTTTATTGATTAACAATGATTAGGGTTGGATAGAAAATTGTATTAACAAAAAAAAATTCATAAGAAGAACAAAAGAGTAAATGATATTATTTCCTTAGATAGTGAATCGTATTTTTTATTTTCAACTACGAGTTTCATTTATGGATAACTCACGTTATCATCTTATCTTTGAATTATCATCATAGTTTGTACAAATAAAAAGAATTTTTTTACTATGAAATCTTCGATGATACTATTGTTACTTGTTTTTTCTCTCTTTCTATTTCTATTTCTAATCAAGGTAATCGAACATTAATTAAATTCATTTCGTTATATCTATTATTTTTAATTGATTATTTTTATCGAGTTAGGTTTCATTTGATTTGGAAACTTTTCTCTATGAATTATTCTTACACCAATAATTCAATTTTGTATTATAACTCGTTCAATTATATTTTTTTGCAAACTATTATCGGGGTATCGTAGTTTCATCGTGATGTTCATACTTTTCAACGATTATTCTTTTACACAAACAATTACACATTTTATGTTTTTAATTTGTTAAATAAATTTTTCTATCGCAAACAATTATTATCGGGGTATTGTTGATTCCATCGTGATGTTTATTGATAGCGTCATATTTGTCGAATAGTTGCAAGCAAATAAAGTTATGCCAGAATAGGTCGTATCAAGTAAGCCAGCAAGCAAGCAAGCAAACAAACTCGTGACCATGGTTTGGCCATTAACATATAAATCAAATCTTCGGGACGACAGGCTGTTTCCTACTTTCCTTGTTGTGTCTTCTCTTCTCTTCTCTTTCCTCTGTCATCGAAATACTCGACTCTCCTCGTCCTTCTCAAAATTCTCTTCCTGTTACCGTGTAGGATACGTGTCCTTGGCAGCTGTCTTCGACTCGTACTTGAGAATATCGTCGTTCAGCGTCAATGGAAGCGTGAAATTCATTTAAAAAGGAGTACCCTCTCTCATCATTCAAAATAATAAAATAATAATTATCATTTTAAATAATAATTTCAATCGATACATTAAAAAAGAAAATGATAAGACTTTGTTCGTACTTGTTATGAAATTATTTCTCTCTCTCTCTCTCTCTCTTTTTCTCCAGGGATTTCATTGGATAGTGGTAAAGAGTAACGATTTTATTTCTTATTTTTCTAAAGGGAAGAGGAGGAGGGCAGAGGGATGTTTCGAAAATTTCAGGAGCAATGAAAAAGAAAGTCTGATATCTGTGAAGAAGAAGAAGAAGAAGAAGAAGAAGAAGAAGATGCTGCTGATGCAATTTGAACGGAAGGAAGTGAAGATCCTTGCCCGGAGTTTGGCTAGGATGGTGTAACTTCTGTGAACGGGAACGATCCTGGGTGCCATAAGTCTGTCGTGAAAGGACTAACGAGTTCTATCCTAGGAGAATTCTCCGACTGGACATTCGAGCGACCATCTTGCATCCTTCTTGCATCCTTTCCCATTCGTTTCTCTTTCTCTCTCTCTCTCTCTCTTCCGGTTACACAAAGGATTTCGAGAGTGATTACTGCACACAGGGGACGACACACACACACACACACACAGACACTCGGGTTATGTGGCGTATGCAATTTTCACTTCGTTCGTTTCTGTTTTATTTTTTTCCTTTTTTCTATAATTTATTGGAAAAAGAGATTTGAGAAAAATTACATTAGCGGTACTTTCAGAGTAATCTCTCTTGGGACGATTTTAACTTTCATTTGGATTTATTCTTTTTTTTCTTCTGTTTTGTTTCTTCGTAGAAATCTCGTTTTATCCCCGTTATTCACCCCTCCCCCCAAGGATTTTTAGTTATAAAAATCCTTGCCGTTATTTTATTACGCGTACATAATATTTCTTCTCTCCCCTGTCTTCTTTCATTTTCTACCTTTTCATTTATATTTATTTATTTTAAACTTATTATTATTTCTACAAGCAAGAGAGACCTTTATTCGACGAAATTCTTTTATTTTTCTAACCGAGTTATATATAGCATAATACAGTACAGTATACTTTACAGTAAGAAGGATTCCTTCGAGAATTTAGATCTTGGTAAAAATCTAACAATACGCTTCGGTGGAACCCTTCTTTCTTCCACCGTTCACCCCTTTTTAAATCTTTTCTCTATGATCTCAGAAATCCCGCATATCGCATTGAAACGAAACACACCAAGAAGAGAGTACATTGGTAGATTCTACAGGAAATAAAAAACTACGAAAGGGTGGAGGAGGGGTAGGGAAGAGGATGGTCTGGACTGTACGGTGCAAGTGAAGGGAAGGTGGGGTCATGAATATTACATATTCGGCCGATATTAATATTTTATCTTTTGCATTGTCCGTTGATGAGACGCAATGGGCCTCCGGTGCTTGCCTCGACTCTGAACAGAAAAAGCTTTGCAAAAACGGAAATAGAGAAAAAGATAGAGAAAAAGTGAAGAATGAGGGAGGAGTGGAAAGGGGAAAAGTTAAAAAGTACCAGTGAAAGGTTTAAATTTGTGAGCATCTAACGTTTTACTGATTGGGGGAACAGGGAATAAGGGCAATGGGAATGAGTTAAAGTTTCGTAATTAAACCGCGTATGCCTGTAGTTTTAGTTGCATTATAACTAAACGAATAATGCATTAGAAATAATCCCTTTAGAGAAGAAGGGTTAGGAGGGGAAGAGGATGATAATGAAGTTAAAAAAGAAATGTAAGGGAGAAGGAGTTCAGTTTTATGGAAATCGTTATTCAATGTGGACGTTTTGTAACTGAACAAATACAAGGACAATACATACACACACACACACACAAAGAACTGTTTAATAGTTTCAAAAAAAATCATCATTTTTCTATTGGGTCGTGGAATTTTATTTTTCTTGAACGGATACAAGTATTTTCAAGACGACGACTTCTTCCTCTTCTTTTCTCTCTCTTTTTCTTTCTTTCTTTTTATTTATTTCTATCTCTCTTTCCGTTCGTCCATTCTCTGAAACTTTGCTTCGTAGTTAATCGTTAAATTTCTTCTTTTAGTTTTTCCCCCTCATCGCAATTTCGTAGCAAGCACGTTTAAACGTCGAGAAGCCAAAATCACTCGAGAGTAGGATACAGACACACCGATGTTTCTCTCGTTTTGGTGCGTGAATTTCATCCTTCGTGGAAAATTGCCAGGTTTGAATTCGCAATGAGGTGAATAACAAGTAACCACCTCCTCTTTCCGACGAGTACACACCCAAGGTTTAATTGTTCATCGGAATATTTCGAAATAATTCGTGAACTCGTTGGAGTATCAAAATCTATCGAAATGATTTGCACTTCACAGAGATAGAGAGAAAGAGAGAGAAAGAGAGAGAGAGATAGGTAATTATTATCGGGGTAATTAATAGATACGCGCGAGTACGACCTTGTCGTATTAATTTGAAAATCGTAAAGCAAAAATTGTGGTAATCGTAATAGGATTTACAGGGTTTACAGGAAATATTCGTTCCTGAATTTTAAACGCAGTTTAACATTTCTGTTACGATTGGTGGAGGAGGAGGAGGAGGAGGAGGAGGAGGAGGAGGAGGATGTGTTTCTTCTTTTCTTTGATAATTATCATCGTACGTATTATCTCCAATGGCACAATATATTGATTACATCGATAACGGAAATGAACGATAACGGTCACGTAGAAGAAGATATCTCTCCTCGTCGTGATTATTCTGAACGGGCAAAAAAGAAATATAAAAAAAAAAAGAAAAAAGTATATTAAAAAGAATGAAGAATTCATCTCGCACTTTTTTTAATTCCTTTTTTTTTTTCTTTGTCGATAAGAAGAAGGGAGATCGATGATAAAAATCTCGAAGCATGGGTTATAGCGTTTAACGCGGAATGTCACGTAACGCAAAGAAACTCGTGTCAACGTCGTCGTTACGAGATGTAACATCCGAGGATTTTCCAAGAGTTTAATAACGGTACCCTACGGTGTCATATCATAGAAATATTTTACGTATGAAAGATCTCTCGCATCTTCGATCAAGTGTTAAATTAATATTATCGAGCGTTAGAAACGATCTAATTTTCATTTGATCTCGTTCGATAATCTGCTACGATTATTTGTTAACGATCGTAATTCGAAAGAAATGAAAAAAGATAAAGACAAAATAAAAAAGAAAAAGGAATACAGGACGTTTATCTCATTACAAATGACAATTTTATACACACATACACTCACACGCACACATACAACAGACATTATAAATACATAAATACATACACACTTATGTATTGGTGATCATTCAAAAATATCGCATTGCTTTTCGTTCACATATACATACATTATTCCTAGATACTATCATAATATTATTTGTAATAAAATTAATTAATCTCGCCCCGGTGCAACGACCATTAGTGCTATGGAGCTTGCATAATACAAGAGGAAACCGTATTACGCTTAGTGCACTCGACGAGAACCCACCGCAGCTCGATTTTCGCGCATCGTAAACGTTATAGGGGGTTGAGTGGGTGGATGGGTGAGAGGTTGGGCTAGGGGTTGGAAATGAACGTAGTGAAAATCGACGAATCGGTGCTTTTCATCGTCGATATTATCTCCTATAAACTTTTCCTACATCAACTTCTCTATATCATCCCTCGCTATCAATCCATGTACGGTGGGGATTGGGATGAGGAGGGGTAGGGAAGAGAAGGGGTCAGTATTTTTGGAAAATTTTTCTACCGAATTCGGGAAACGCTCCAATTCGATTATAGAAACGCCACACGTGGAAGAATATTTCATCAAAATCGAGTAGGCTCGTTCGTTCTGTTGTGCCGTTACCACATACACCGCATAGGTTTTGGATCGGTTGTGCTAACGAGAGCAAACGCATCGTCGAATTGCGAAGCGCCAAATGCTGCTACTGCTGCTGCTGCTGCTGCTGCTGCTGCTGCTGCTGCTGCTGCCTGTTATTATCCTTCGAATTAATTTGTACGTACGTTTCGCGCATGAAACAAGAGAAATTAAGAGACAGAGAGGAGGGATAGTGCATGTGTGTGTGTGTGAGAGAGAGAGAGATAGAAAATAATGTTGGAAAAAGCTCGTTTATGGATACGCGTCATCAGGGCATATATACAGGATGGTCCACACGTAACGTGTGCATACTTCCAAAATATGCATTGCAGGAAATAATTGTAAATACAAAAATTATTGCATGCTTTGAAAGGGTACACTACGTAGTGCGTTAATTATTTTTGTATAGTTGGAGATGTTTCGATGATTTGAAGGACAACTTTATGAAATTGCGAGTAAAATAAGTATTGACATTTATTAGCTGTAAACCTAATAGCCAACATGTAATTTCACTTAATTACTTGATAGTTTTGACGTGTAAGTTTAGTATTTAAAATTTTGTTCCCCTGCAATGTATATTTTGGAAGTTATAATGCTGCACAGGTTGCATGGACCACCCTGTATATGCTGTTTGGGGAAAAGAAAAAAAAAAAGGAAGAAGAATAATTTCAAAAGAACAAGACACGGCGATGAATAATGAGCATAAAACTATATAAATGATCTCGGTTGGGTGGTAAACGTCGTAACTTCGTTCAGCTTCATCCTTCTTCCTCCGTTTCTTTTTATCTTTATCTTTATCCTTATCTCTCACTTAATCTCTCTTTATCTCTCTTTATCTCTCTCTCTCTCTTTCTCTTTCTCTTTCTCTTTAGGTGTTATTCTGTCATCGACGTAATTAACGTTTACACTCGTTCATCCGTGTATCTCGTGGGACGCAAATTTTGAAACTATATTACGTTAAATTACTAGACCAGACGATAACGCGTATCCGACAAACTGATAACTGCATCGATACGTCGACGTGCATAATTTTCAGTTGATTTTACTAACAATAAAGATAATTTTCCGCTTTTCGATAAAGGAAAAGTGAGGTTCTAATAATAAATCGATAAAAATTAATCTCTTTATTAGTTGAATATTTTGAAATATTAGGTATTGGAAATAATTCGTAGCGTTTGATGAGAGATGGCATGGTTATTACAGTATTTTGTTTTTACCTTCAGAAACGAATTTATCGTAAATCAGTTGTTATTAGGTGTTTTTTTTTACAACACATCTTATTTTTCAAAACGGCCTGAATGGAGCAAAAGGCACGATAAAGTTATTTTACTGCACGACAATGCTCGAGCTCACGTGGCGAAACCAGTGATTATCCAAAAACATATTAATAGATGACTGTATTGAATAAAGTATATATAAAGTTCACAAAAGAATTAATAAATCCTGTTTATCCATCGTAATCTTGCGTGTTATGTATCCTTGCTCTTTCGACGGAAATTAATTCCGACTAGTACGATACCCATGACCAAATTTTATTCGTCCGAAAAGGGTTATTGGAATTTTAAGGGAAGAATTAAACGTTGAGAATAGGATAATCGTCGTGTAAAGAAACAAATAAATGTATTTGTCATCTGTTTCAATGAGATCAATCGGTTGTAGCTTATGATGGGATATAAATTTGTCAGAGATCGGTCAACGATGGTAGAACTTACCAACCGTTTTTAATTTCATGTTATGCGAGGCGTATCGTTCCGTGGTTCACGCTTCTATTTGTTTCACGTGAGTGCGCGTAATTTATGGAAAATCACGTGGTAATTTGTGGGGGGTAGGGGGAAAGGGAGGAATCGATCGATCTCGTTTTGCAATGAGGGGGTTAGTATGTATGGTAGTTTCTAGATATACGTATATGGTATAACCAGTGACGAAATGGTTCCTCTCGTTACACGACTCGAGAGTATACGACGTTTAATTGGGGTTCCGGTGATAATTGACCGAACGATCTATCAGTCATCAAGCTAACGATTAAATCAAAGATTCATTACGTTTTCCTACACGTGTATATTATATTTTCTTATTAAACGTGATAAGAGGAAAAACAAAAATCTTGAATAAATATTTAAATACTAATACCAAGTAAAATTATTTTTATTTGGAGATCAATGATACTTAAAAAGTGTTCCAGTGAACGGTCCTGAATACAATGATAAAACAAAAAGATATGCTTGATAAAGAACAGTAACTTAAGATGATACAATAAGGTGTTTTTTTTAATAAAAATGAATGACTATTATTATTTATTAATAACATTTCACAGAGTTGTTGTTTGAACATCTTCCATGATTAGATTATATCTACTTTAGGGTATTGATAAAATCTCCATTCTCAACATTTCCCTGCAATATATATTAGAAGATTAAATAATTTTCTATCTGCGAGATATGCAATGAATTAATTGAAATATCTAAGTGGAACATTGATTAAGAATCGAATTAGATAGCGGGAGAACCCACCCCAAACTCTTCCCCGTCCGTTAGTTAGATTGTTAGAAATTTGACGATTCTCTGGGAATATAGGAATGATAGGGAGAATGAATTCGGTCGTGAACTAATACATCAGGATAGAGAGAACGTGACCGGTTACTCAGCTGGCCATAAAGCAGAATGCATAATTGAGCTTTGCGAATGATTAGAAAGCTCGAGCGAGAAACCACCGGAATAATTAGCATTCGCGTTTCGAGAATCGATCATTGCGGTCGATTCGGTGTAACGTATCAGCTGTGGATGGATAGAAAACATGGGGATTGAGAGAGAACGCATTGTTAGATAGGAAATTCTACGAGCTTTATGTATGTTGGTGAGAATACGTGTGAGTGAATCCGGTAAAGTATGATCTCTGAAACATCAGGTGCCATACTGACCTGATGACATTCCTTTTCGAATAAAGAATTGTCTCGTTCCTTAATCCTTGTCCCGTTTTCATAATTACGATTAGGTGTACAAATAAATTTCCGCCGTTCTTATTAAAAAATTAAGCATTTGATAATTTTAAATGATGTAAAATTGCTTGCTGAGTTACTCTAAATATATTTATATGATAGTTTTGTACGAAATAAAGGTTTAGGACAAAAAATGTAGAGAATAGTATAAGATGTATTATTATATATATGAAATATAATTATGATGCATATATATATGCAGTTTCAAGGATATCATGGCTATATTTCGAAAAGCCTTTGTGCCAACTACGAATCGTATTTCATTCTACGTAGTTTAAACGCATTAAATGTCTTGTTTTTCTTTCATAATTCTGTATCTTTTTCTCTCTCTCTCTCTCTCTCTCTCTCTCTCTCTCTTTCTATTTAATATCTTTCTATTACTCTTTCTCCCATTCAGAATCACTTAACGGTGCATAAAAGATAATCCTTCGACTGTTTTCTTATTGCCAATTTTACATTGTATTTTATGTACGTATTATATAACGTAGGGGATGTAAATTCCCGAATAATCCATCGTTTTGTTTACCGTCTAAAGTCTCAAGCAGGGATCTCGTATTCGAAGAGTTTGTTCTGGAGAAATGTAATCCCTCGTTTTTGTTTTGCCATAAATACTCTTACTTGTCTGTGTGTTTGTGTTTGTGTGTATGTGTGTGTGTGTGTGGATTATATTGTTCCAGGAAGGACAAGATAGAATTTAAGAGTAGCTAGAATAAAAATGATGTCTTCCTGTCCTAGAAAATTTCAACGTATTAAAAATATTTTCTCTTCCATATGTAAGAGAAGAAAGAAATAAAGAAAAATAAAATAAAAAGAAAAAGTAAAGGTAGAAAAATGACGCGTGACAGTTTTTCCTTTACATATTTTTGAATACTTATCCTGTCTAGCGCTATTCGGGATTCTTCCCGAACGTAAAAGTAATCGGGAAAGAGAACGAAAATCGTATTTCGAAAACGTAGTAGAAAGACGAGTGTCGTTCGGTAAATATTTATAGTCTTGTCAGATTTTAATATATTCTATTTTTCTTTTTTTAATGAAACAAATATTCCATTGAATTCGTACAACAAACATGAATTTTAATTGCTTGTTTTTTAGTAATCCAATAATAAAATAAATGAAATTGACAAATAATCAAAGAAGAAGGTGATTCCGCGATAATGTTGAAATGTTTTATAAGAGCTCGTTTTGTTTCTACTTGTTAAAATTTTTTGACGTGTCATAAAACAAAATAATAAAATAGAGATAGAAATGTACTAAATATACTCGTCACTATGAAAACGTATGTTCTTCTATACGGTCATATACGTCAGGTGAGATACGTGGCACGTTTAAGTGAGACCGCAACTGAATAATGAACGTAGCAAAATGTCCCAAATTCCAGAAGCAAGACGAACACTATTTCCGTCAAGGGAGCAACAATTTCGTGCGGTTTTATATTTTTCCCCGTGGCATCACGTGCGTGTACTTACCGTCTTCAACGTGTGGAACATGTTAAAAGTACGAAAAAAGGGATAGAAAAGGAACGTTTCCTTCGTCGTCGTAGGAAGTAACACGTACGATTTACGTGACACCTGCTGGTTGCTTGGTCCTGCGCCTTTTATCATTCCTGTTTCTTTCGCGAATCCTTCCTTCCTTCCTTCCTTCCGATCTCCAATTCGAGTCCTGTTATTTTCCTATGGTTATTCCTCTATTTTTTTTTTTTTTTCATAAGACGCTCATATGAAAAATCAGAACGATATGTTTTATTTTTTGGTACGAAAATGGTCTTGAATATTATTTGACCTACGAGAAACAATATTTGTATTTTGGTTTTTTATTATAATCATTTTTTACGGACCTTAATATCGAAGACGTCATCAAATAATATTTCATCGCCTAGATTTGATTTCCCTGTAATTTATTATTCCCATTAGAAGATTTTAGATTTATTTGAACATTCCTTTCGTTATAACGTCTCATTTGATTTTTCATTCCAAAATTTCTATGCAAATATAACACACGTGTGTGTGTATTATCGAGTAATCAAAAGAAATAAGATGTGAATAAAATATATCGAAGATATCTTTCGCAATAACTTATTTTGATCTTCGAACAAAATGATATACAAAATGATGAATCGTCGAATTTTGTTCGTGTAAAAGCTAGTACGTTCCATCATTTTTGATTTTGTTAATCGTTCGAACAATTTCATTTTCAACGGGTAAAAGAGTGTGCGAGTGTGTGATATCATCCTCCTCGGTTCGTTTCAATGACAAGAAAAGCATAGTACGTAGAGAAATTAAAAGCGTTACGTGGATCGTGCGAAGCATAGCCGCGAACAAACCGTTTGCTCTGGTCATGCACCGAAACATTTGCTTCCTCATGAACAAACTCGACCGATCCAATTTCGAGGAAAATACATTCAGCTCTCGTTCGAACGCGCTGCTGGCTATGAGGGTAATTCGATCGAAAGATAAAAGAGAGAGAGAGAGAGAGAGATGGGGAAAAAATTGAAAGAGAAACAAAAATTGGAGAATAAAGAAGGGAAAGAGAGTGGGATGATGGGGTGAAAGGTGAGGAAGGAGGAGAGGTTAAGTTATAATCTACCAATGGTTTTTATGGGAACATGTTACCGATATTAACGAGTTATTGAAAAGGTTGAAAAACATTAACGAGATGGTACAAGTAGTACTCGAAATGTTGCATGGTATCATCATAATCGATAACGTACCTATCGAGATTTTCTTTTTTATTATTTAATAATAGAACGTACAATCAATCCTATCAAGAGTTTTTTATTTTTTTTTTTTATTATGAAAAGAAAGAAACTACAATCAATTGCCAGTAAGAATTATAAATAATTTTTGCTGATGTAATACATTAACATTAAATGCAAGTACATACGAACGTTGCAACGATAAGTGCAAAGAAAGAAACAAATAAAAGTTAAAGAAAAACATAAGTGTAATAAAATAATTATATTATAATTTAATCAAATCTTATTCTTAGATTCGAAGAGGTAGAATATTTTTAATCCGCGTACTAAATTTGTTAATATTTTAATTTTAATTTCATCTATTACTGTTGACATTCTCAGATCTTCGTGAATTATTTCATTTGTTAAATACCAACGGGACATTGCAAATTCTCTGCAAAGTTTTTCATTGGAATCTTTGTATAATCTCGATGTTCGAGTTACAAGCAGTTCACCATAGTTGGATTCCATACGTTCGTACAAGTTTTAAACTCAACTTTGATGTTCTGCTAATGAACAGAATATATTTTCTTAACTCTTTTCTTCAGGTAGACCGATACGTTGTCTTCATGTTGGTTTTTTATTCAGAATTATACCTGAATATTTGATTTTTTATCTGACAAACTAGAGAACAGAGTCAGAGATTGTCAATAAATTTTTTCATAAGATCGATCTATCGTCAAAGTTGTTACGAGATGATATAATAAAAAGGCGTGTCGTAAAACAGTGAAATATGTATCCGGTAACAAACATTTTATCCATGCACATAAAAATTACCGAAGAGAGAGAGAGAGAGAGAGAGAGAGAGAGAAAGAGAGAGAAAGAATTTTACGCGCTATACGGCAAAGCGACGATTACGTTAGGATCGTGCTTTTACCAGATTACACTGGAAAAACCTTTCCATTTCTTTTTAGAGGATGTCGTTGGCATCGTTAAATATACGCTTAGGTGGTGATGGCTTTCGATCCTTTGAAAAACGTCCTCATTTGCTATCATTATTTTAAATCTTTAATATTTTATTGTCTTCTTGGTCATCGTTGTCCTCGTTGTGACGATTTTCCAGTTTCATAATACATTTGAGGCAAATAAATATCTCTAATTAAAGTTATGTGTTAACACTAATGATTTTTAAACGTAAATGTCATATTAATCTAAAATATATTAATTTGAATTTGATCGAATATAATACCACGTTTCTTCGGTATTTTATTCTCTTCTTCGTCATCGTTGTGATAATTTTTCAGTTTCATGATACAAATATTTGTACGATGATGCAAATAAAAATCTCTAATTAAAGTTTCGTTATCTTCTAAACGTAATGTCATCTTAATATTGTCATATTAAACGTAAATGTAATATTAACCAAAAATATATCAATTTGAAATTGTGCAAAGATGATGATATTCATTTTCCTCACGATTGAACAATCTTATTCGATCGAATGTGATAGCACGTTTCTAGTATACTATCGTAATTCTAATAACGTTTTCTCATGAATTCTATTATATATAAAAAAGAAAAAGTATATGTCAGTATGGTATACCTTGTCGAAGGTTTGTCGTGCCAATCGTTAGTTACACAATAGCCCATACTGTATTGAATACCTTCATTTCATGCATAACATACACCTAGCGTGTTACGAAACACGTCTTGCACGTGTGGAAGCTCGCATGAAGGCCCTTCGTCGGCACGCCGAGCACTACCGATCGGTTTCAACATAAGCGTGCTGATCGGTCCGTTGACTCAATCTATCCGTGTTTGGCATGCTTCTATCATATGTCACCAAATTGTGAAACAATTGAAAAATATTAATATTTTGGGATCGCTATTCAATGGGAAAATCCGATATTATTTTTCCATCGTTAATTTGTCGATTAAATCAATTTCATCTGACACTTATTGAATCTTTGAATATTCAATGAAATATTATGATATTAAAATTACAATAAAGGTGAAATAAAGGTAAAAACAAAATACTGTAATAACCACGCCATCTTTCATCAAACGTTACGAATTAATTCCAACACCTAATACGTAAGATAAAAGTTGTAAGATTTTGATTTTATTTTAAAATAAGATAGATTTTAATATAAGTCGAATATTACGTTTATGGAAAGAAATAATTCGGTCGTGCGTTACAGTGAACTGATGCGATATGGTTTTAGTTATCGAGATGATAACGTGTTGTGACATTACATCGAACAAAACTGTGAGACATCTAGGCGCCGCCAACCTTTTCCCTTCAAATCTTACATAATGCATTACGAATCGTTTGCTATAGCAAAAGAAGAAACTTCGACGACGTGAAACGTCATGTCACACTTCCTATCCTTTTCATATATACAACTTATACGTACTCTTTTTTTCTTTTTAATTTTCTTCTTATTGTTTTCTCATTATGAATTTGAAATTTTATTATTTTTCTTCTCCACAAACTTCTTCTTTCCATTATTTCGTTTCAGATCCTTATCAGACACCATATGTTTTACATTAGATTTATAGACACGATTCAACTTTTAGACACGACTCAAGGATAGTTTATTATCATCTTACGATGGGGGTCGTGGAAAGATGTATTTAATATCAAATTTCATGAGAGAAAAATGTCATGTATCGTGAAAACCAACAACTTTCGCAGAGTGTTAGATCTTTCATACTAGAAATTTACAAAATTATATAAAAATAATTGTTTCTAAAGTTCTCGTACTTGAAATTACAAAATAAATAATATCAAAATGAATGTGAGTATGTGTTACTAAAGTTTCGCACAGAATAATATTTTCTTTCAGGGTGGGTGAGTGGTGGGGTTCTTTTTATATAAATTGTAAACGCGGTATACAGAGATGAATAGAAATATTGCAATTTGAATAACGATATACACCCATAAAGGTGGAATGAAAGAGACAGAGGTAAATGAGATAGAAGTAGGAGTAGTAGGAATAGTACAAGGAGGAGAAGGAGGAGGAGTAGTTGTACGTCGGTAGATTTGAAGACAGGCTCTGGTAGAATACGTGCACCTTGTGGATAGGTATCGCGGGTAATCTACTTCGTGAAAGTTTCCTTGAGATTCCAGAGAAGCTCGGGTTAAGTCAGGCGGTACGTGTAAGCTGGGTGTTACCCTGGCTGATGAGTCCAGAACACTTTGAGAGTATGGTTACAGAAAGACGACGCATTTTCACGTTGCAATATAGACTTGTTCACTCTAACCCCCCCTATCTTTATTTCCTCTTACCAAATACAACAAACAATCATTTTCTTCTCAGTCGTTATTTCTATCCTCCTTTCCCCCCCTGTCAGTATTTCTCGGATCTACGTGATCGAGGATGAATGTTTTTTCTTTCGAACTATCGATATTTTCTTTACACCCTTCGACGGAGGAAACCTCTTTTTCCAGCATCTTCCACGACAATCATTGTTATTTTTATCCTTCTTTTCTATCATCGTTGGAAACCCGTAGATAAAATCTTTTTGGTATGGTGACAACCTTTATTCGAGAATATTTGTATTTCTTGTAAGATCTCATTCACGAATTTCAATTGGATTGAGAATTAATTAATAGTCTGTTCAAATTTTTACGTGTCAAATTTTTTTTATTCGTTAATGTTCCAAGTAAATTGGAAAATAACAATTATTTAGTTTAGGTAAGTAGTAAAATGAATAATAAAAAATTAAACAACACACAATAAAAAATGAGTTATGAGAAAATGCAAACGCAACCTTTTGGAATTTTTCACTGAAAAGAACTTTAACTATTCTTTACTTTATCTCAGACGAAACCTAATAAAACCTTGACTAAACCTTGATTAAGGTATATCAAAATATTCTCTGAACTTTAGGCTATTTGCCAATAATTTTATTTTAAATCTAGCTTAAGTTTTCGCTGAGAAAACTTAGACGCAATCGATTGAAATTTTTCACTGAAAAGAACTATAACTATTCTTTATATTATCTCAGACGAACCCTAATGAAACCTTGACTAAACCTTGATTAAGGTATATCAAAATATTCTCTGAACTTTGGGCTATTTGCCGATAATTTTTTTTTAAATCTAGCTAAAGTTTTCGCTGAGAAATCTCAGATGCAATCGATTGAAATTTTTCAGTGAAAAGAACTATAACTATTCTTTACATTATCTCAGACGAACCCTAATGAAACCTTGACCAAACTTTGATAAAGGTATATCAAAATATTCTCTGAACTTTGGTCTATTTGCCCATAACATTGTTTTTAATCTAGCTTAAGTTTTCGCTGAGAAATCTCAGAAGCAATCGATTGAAATTTTTCACTGAAAAGACTAATAACCATTGTTTACATTATCTCAGACGGAACCTAATGAAACCTTGACTAAACCTTGATTATGGTTTATCAAAATATTCTGTAAGCTTTGGGCTATTTGCCAATAATTTTCTTTTAAATCTAGCTAAAGTTTTCGCTCAGAAATCTCCGACGCAGTCGATTGAAATTTTTCACTGAAAAGAACTATAACTATTCTTTACATTATCTCAGACGAACCCTAATGAAACCTTGACTAAACCTTGATTAAGGTATATCAAAATATTCTATAATCTTTGGGCTATCTGCCAATAACATTGCTTTTAATCTAGCTCAAGTTTTCGCTGAGAAAACGCTGACGCAACCTTTAAGAATTTTTTACTGAAAAGAACTTTAACGCGAGGGACACTTGAAACCTTCTCCTTTTAAGTTGCAATGTTTGGTATTATAACATCTGTCGGAAGTATATCTCTATGGAAAATGGGACGTTGTTATACGTTTGTTTGTGTGTTGTTTGAAATGAATAAAAGAAGCTGGAACGTTACCGCTAAACACGAAAAGGAAAGGAATCTGCTTTTCTGACTAACAGCGGTTAAAGGATACCACGTTGCGGAAGTAACGTTTCGCATCCCCCTTGGATAGTATTACCGCAAAGCTCTAAAGAATTCGCAGAATTTCCTCAAAGCTCCCGTCTACATTCTTTCCTATGGGAATGACTAAGTCGAAACCCGAAAGTCTAACAAAAATTACCCAAGGGACTAACCTGTTAGAATTTATTTTCATTCTTTTTTTTATTTTCCCCTCCTTTATTTCAGTTAAAGATTTTGAAAACGAAATTTTTTGTTCATTTTACGATGATACGATAATAATAATATATTTTATTTCTTTCTTCTTTTTCGTTTTTTCTTTTAATTAATAAAAGACGCGAGGGGCAATTATACGCAAAGAGAAACTTTATCGGACAATTGCATTTAATGCTGCACACGTCGAGAGAAGGAGAAGAAGGAGGAGGGGTTAAATGAAATTAAGGATAATGACTTTTTAATTGCTCTATAGATTTATGTCATTTTATCATTATTGTCACGTACGAAATTCTCTTAGTGGGGTATAGATTCGAGATAGGAAATAGACCATGCATTTGCAAGTAGAATAGCAATAATGATATAACCGTAGACACTGGTAAGAGAATATAGACAGAAGGCCAATCATGAATTGAATTTGTAGTTAGATATGTATATATATTGAATAAACTTATACGTATATTATATACCTGTATTTACGATGTAATTTTCCTTCGATTGTTTAGAATAATCTAAGCGTATCACAGAGCAATTGTATCTGGTTTGTGATAATGGCAAATTCAAGAACCTATTATTAACTTCACGATTACAACGTCGAACTATTATATGTTTGAAACTTCTTACTCAATTTTAGATATATCCTATGATATTATTATTTATCGTTAAGCGAATTATACTTGGGATAAATTATAATTCGTTGAAGAAATTTATTTATCGGAAGTGATTCTAAATTTATTATTCATAGTTAGCGTAGAGTGAAACAGAAATTCATTATTTGGATGTGAATTTCAAGATTTTATTTAACATGTTTCGGATTGTTCGATTTAGATCAAATATGCATAATTTTGTTCTATAATTTATTGCCATTTTAAAGGTAGTTTCTTACATGATGCTTTTCTCCATAGAAATCTTGGTTCCTATTGGTGAAAAACTTACAATCTTCTCTTGATGTCAATTTCTTATCACTAAGAAAGTTTTCTAATGCAAGAAAAACATAGTAATTGTTTGGTGTCAGGTCTAGACTAAATAGTGGATGCATCAAAACATCCTAACCAAGTTCCTGAAGTTTCTGATGAGTCATTTTAGAAGTGTTTTGACAGGTGGTTTCCTGGTGACTTCTGGTCAATCGGTACCTTCAAACAATCCAGTTAGTCTTTGACTTATAGGAATACAATGTAAACTAGATTTAATACTTCACAAAATTTTGCTTATATTTTTTACGAATTGTTTTTATCGACTATTTGTCTGTATTTTTTTCCTTGTTGTTTTTCTATCAGAAAAATCTAATAATCGAACTTTAATTTAATCGTACCTTATAAACCGGAAGGAAAACAATCTAGGAGATTCGTTAAATGAGAAAAGCAAAAGAATGTTGAAATGGTTGGAAGGTTCAGAATCTATCCGAACGAAGTACTTTTGTCGAAAAGAAATAAAAAAAAAAAAAGGAAACAGGGGAAAGAAATAAATTTTCCGTTCTTTTAGAATTCATTCGTCTTGCCATCTCTTATTTTCGTATTAACTAAGAAGAAGAAGAAGAAGAAAAGAAGGAGGAGGGTAGTGCGTCTTCATCAATCGCGCGTTTAGTTTTTTCGGCGTTTTTCTTTTACTTTCTCTCACTTAAATCCTGTCTTTCGGTACTCTTAACGTTGCTGCTGCTGCCTGTAACGGCGACGACGTCGTAATTTGAAAAGTTTCTCTGCTTTTCCGCGCGGTTATTTATGCGTGTTGGATACGTGCACAAACCCAGCACCGAGACTTCTCGAAACTTTCCTAGACAAAGTCCCCGTATCCAAGTTGTTTGTCAATTATCTACGTCAGATGTCAAAGCTATCCTCGTAATAATAATTTCTATTCGCAAAGACTATGTTTTTCGGGTACTCGACTTTGTCGAAAGAAACCTGAAAATAAGAGATGAAAAATATTGCTTTTTATATTTAATTAGAGTACGCGTATTCAATATTCTGATGTTATTAGGTGTACAAATAAGTTATCGCCGTTCAACAAAGTATGGCTTTATCATTAAATTATGGTTAAAATGGTCTGATGTAAAACGTCATATCGTAAAGTAAGGCATCTCTCGACAACATAATCTTGATATATTAGTGATTTTGTATTGGTATCGGATATTTTTTTTCCTTCGAAAATGTCTGTTCGAAAATGTTCGAAATTTCTTGTAAACGATATTCGTTGTAAAATCGAGCAAACGAGTGAAGGGAAAACAAAAACAAAAAGAAGAAGAAAAATAATTATTACAATAATTTATAATTATGTGGTATCTTTGGTAAATATTTATTTAAATTTTATATTTATCAATAATTAATATCGACATATTATTATTATTATTATTGTAACAACGGTAATGGGTATAAGCCAGAAATTGAACAGCATGCTAAAATATTAATTCAACGTTCGATAGAATCTTTGTTTTTTCTCTCGTTGATTTTTATTATATAATACAATGATGTCGTTTCGTTCACTGTTAAAACAGGGAGTGGAGAGAGAGAGAGAGAGAAAGAGGGGATAAATTGTAATACATTTCAATGGAATTTACAGTTTCTGTCTGGAATTACGTAATTACGTGTACGTGAAGAATGGCGTAAAATTTAAGAGTGTAATTGTTAATCGAACTTGTTTTCCAAATCCTATTGTGCATTGCATTATCATAATTTTATCGGAAACACGAACGAACGAGCGAACGAACGAGCGAACGAACGAACGAACGATCGGTGGCAGAGTGGAGGAGGAGGAGGAGGAGGATGTTGGCGTCGTGTGAGAACAACTGGGGAAAATGTATGTAAAGAAATTACACTGGTGCAACAAAAAGCACGAAATACCCAATCGAGAAATTGCTGCCATTCGTCTGGTAGAGTGGATTACTACCGATGTTGGCCTGAAATGGACCGTTGTCATAACTCATGGTACTCGTTAATGCGTTCCTATCTGGTTCGTGGAAAATGTGAATTAATAAAACCGGTTTTGGGGTGCAGGTAAAATGGCATCTCGCTACGAAATTTCTATGCAGGCATATTTGCGACTTTTTCTTGTTTTTTTTTTTCCCTGAGATTTAATCTTATATTATTTCTTTTTTGTCATAATAAAATTAGCTTGGGGGATAAAGAAATTCAAGACTTTATTTAGCACGTTTCTCTCGGATCAAATATAAATCGTTTTATTCTTCAAACGAGCCCAAATTTGAAATTGTTTGTTCGATACTTTACGAGTTATCAATCATTTATCGAGAAAATAATGGATCTCTTTTTCCCCAATCTAATGATGATAATAAAAAAAAGAAACTTTTAATCTCGCGTTAATTTTGTTTCCTTTTTTAAACGACGAAAAAAAAGAAAAGAATTTCCCCAAAGTAACGGTAAAACTTACAATAACTTCTTCTTCTTCTTCTTCATCTCGTATTATATATTAACGTTATATGAAGTAGGAGAGTGGTCGAACATAAATATTGTCGAATATCGGTAATAATTAATGTCTCGCTAGGGAAATGTTGTATATTTTTTTCTCTCTCTTTTTCCCCCGAGCAAATTGGCAGCTTGTTTGAGTTTCAGTAAACTTTCTTTGTTTTCTCTTTCTGACTATCGCACGTTTCTCTTCTTTACGTTATATTCAAAGCACCCGAGTAAACGCGAGGTAAAATATAGTTTAAAGGAGGCAATCGGTCTGGGTGGGTGAGGGGTGAGTGGGGGAGTGAGAGAATGGAGGAGTGAGGGAGGAAAAGGTGGAGGAGGAGGAAGAAGAAGGGGGCAGATACGTCGTAACCGTGTATTGCCTGTATACTGACTCGGCTCGAAACTTTGCAGTAATATTAAACATCTGTCAAACGCGAGGAAGAGAGAGAGAGAGAGAGAGAGAGAGAGAGAGAGAGTAAGAGGGAAAGAGGGAATGAGAATGAGAGTGAATAAGAGAGAAAGAGAGAGACAGAGAGAGAGGTGGTGCAAAACATCCGTGGTGGATTATGTACGAGCTACACTCGTGGCGCACCCACGAAATGGAGTTACGAGTGCTTTTCAGGATATTATGTTTGAGTTCGGCGCGTAATATACGAGGGTATAGCAAGTCTACTGTTAGGGGATAGTACCCCGACAGACATAGAAACTCATGGAAACTCTTTTTAACCAACGAACTAGACGATTGTTTGATATCGGAGTCATTGTTTTCCATCTTTTATCGGTTTTCCTTTTCCTATTATACTTTTATAAATTATAAATAATTGTTGTTATTTTTTTGATAATCATGTTTTTTTTTTCTTCATTAGATCAATATTACTACAAGATCGATAATTAATTAGATTAAATTTGTTATAGAAATAAATTATTCGTAATAAATTGTTAGAATGTAATCATTTTGGTTAGAATAAAATCGTCAAAGTAATAGAGACGTGTTTGTAATTTTAAACGAATTTTATTCCAAATATTATTTTTGTTTTTTCTTCTACAATTTTTAATACCAGAGATGATTCACATATAAATATTTGACGTCAATTTATACTGACCTATATAAATTCTTTCAGGAGTCATTGACACTGTAGGTCGAAATAAATTTCTGGAATTTACTCATTCGTTTATACGTGAAAAGACGTACAGTTATTTCAATATTATTATTACAAACGCGTTATTAAACATTACGAGAATGTCAATATTTCACGTAGGATATCTTCGTAATAAAAATAATCGTAGTAAAGGTGATATAAAAATTATATTCATTAGGTAAATTATATAGAATATATTTTCTTTTTAATCTATTAACATTAAATTTCTTATGAAGATATATATTCTACAGAAGTTCTTGGATAATTGCGTGTATTTAAAAATCTTCAAAGATCAATGTTTCATTCATCAGAAAAGTATCAGATAAACACGAACTTAATGTTCGTGAAAATTCATCGAAGGGTAATTCCAACTAATCATCGTGATAACTTTTTACCTTATTTTTGTCAACTATTAAAAGAGAAATCTAAGGTAACAATCTGAAGTCTTATCACGGATCAACGAGCTTAGGTGGGTAATGGCTTTCCGATCGCACGAAATCCTTTCCAAGGTTTCTTATTTTTTCCAGTCCATTGAGAAAGAGAGAGAGAGAGAGAGAGAGGTAGAATGGAATCACGCTTTTAACGGTGCGTTACATGAGAGGGGTTACACTTCGCGTTTAGATTTCTCATGCTCGTAACATGCTCGAGAAGGTTAGGGTAATTTATCTCTGTCAGCCGATGTCGAGCAACGTCAGTGATTCCGAGCGTGGGGACGTAGGACCGTTTGTAGCTTCGATTCCGTCATTAAGGCAGCACTCATGGTTTATTCAGATGACCACACTGTGAATAGGGATGGAAAGAGGGAGAGGTAGAGATAGGGAAGAGATAGGATAAGGAAAGGGAAAGGACAGGTCAAATCGTAGTTACTACCGCGAGGTTTGTTCCTACCTACCGTTCTCCAGAGTCACTTGCTCATTCTGTTGATTACATAAATCGGATCGCAAGTATTAGTCCTTCCACCTATACCCCCTAAATTCTCTAATCTCGTGATCACTAAGGGTGAAACGTTCTTGACCCCATTTGCATTAGACCACGTTATTTCTATCAATTATTAATCGTTTCGTTAAGAGCATTGTGTATATTCGGCATCAATCTGATGACTTGTGTGTACGATTATTGGATATATCTTATAGTTCTGTATATAACATTATTTAAGTGTTACTTTTATAGTTATTACAATTTTATATAAATATCTTTTAACATAGAAGCTACAAACCAACACTTTTTAGAAGAAGTATTGTTTTATCAACCATAGATTTGATTTATTTTCGGAGAGGCATCTCGTACAGCAGAAATGTCACAAGCAATCGTACCGGAAAGAGTTGAGTGTATGATTAAAAACTTATCGAGCATTTTATCTAATCCCGTTCGTGGAATATTTAAGAAATATAAAGAAGAGGCGGGGTTTTTACGATGCAATTGAAAGTATTAGAAGGGTAATTAAAATTTGTCACTTTTCAATGTCTTTTTATCTCGATTAATATATATATTATTGTATTTATAAAATCTATCAAGTTGTATCGAATTTCAAATAAACATTAATAATAAGAGTGAAATAAATTATATAATAATTTGGCGAATGCTGTTTCGTAATACATTAAAATAAGTTAATAATAACATGATCATTTGGTATGTTTTAATTAGATTATCGTATCTGCCAATAATCGCGTAAAACAGGTTTAACATCGGAATTCACGTTAATGGTTGGCCCTATGTACACGGTCATATGTATGCATACATGGAAAGGTGTAAGCAGGTGCTTGTATGTGTTTTGTACGCGATGCGATTTTGTGAAGCGCGAGGGATTGAGAAGGAAGGAAGGAAGGAAGGAAGGAAAGAAGGTAGATGACAAGAGATGTAAAAATAAAAAATTCCTACGCGTGCATTCGATTGCGAATATTATGCTGCCAATTACTAGAAAGCCAGGTGGTACGCTTCGTTAGTCATCGAAATAATTGATTCTCACTCCCGCAATTCCAGTTATCGTACACGCCGATTCCCTCCGATATCATCCTTACCGACCCTCTGCTTCGCAGCTCTGTCAGCGTTTAATTATCATTGCATTTTCGGTGTAACGGTAATTGCGAAACAATTGGCCAGTAATATTGATCGGTGTTGCATCGACAGGTCACGTCTATTCCGAGATATTTCGTTACGATCCATCGATGACACATACTTTAAGTCATGCACAATTGAAAAAAAAAGACAAATGTAAATATTCTCTGACGTGTTAAAGCATTTTATTAATTTTTTTTTTTTTTAGTCTGGATCAAGTGTATTTGATTTTCAATTCAATGGAAAAATCCGACATTTCTCTTTTCACTAACTAAATATTATTTCGTAACAATCCATTGATGATACATGATTGAAATCATACATGGCATGTAACTTTTGCATTTTATTATTATTTTTTTTAATACAGATCAGTGTGTCGTAATATTGTTTCGTTAGAATCCATTCATGTGATACATGTTTCAATTCATATAATTGAAACAAACAGAATATTTTCTCGCACGTCACTTTTGTAGTTTAGTTTTTATTTATTTAGTCCGAATAAAAGAATTAAAAGTATAATTTGATTCGTTATCAGGTTATTTAAATTATTCGTTCTTCATTCTGTAAACAATAAAGAGCATATATATATTTTTTTTATATAGCAATCAAATGAAAGTATAGTATTTTCGTCGACAAATTTTGTAGTATTTAAACAAAGTACAATTCGATAAGTTATTTATTTTGTCTCATTCGTAAAGAGTACGCTTTTAAATAAATACTTCGGATTTAAAAGCCATCCTCGAAGAACTAAACCACCTTCTACGATTTTCAACTACCGAATAATGTGTTAAAAAATCACTCCGTAGATGGAATTCCTTTTTCTCTTCACCGGTTTTGTTAAACTCGAAGAAAAATGAATTTTTACAAGGGAAACACTAAAAGTTTTGTTTTCCTAGAGTTGAAATGTCAGTTGTCCGCCTTGAGCAACATTTATGTTTTTCTTTCACGGGATATGAATTTTCTATGACGATTCTGTCATGGTTTCAAAAACAATGTTTATTTGCCACCCGATATTTCGATATTGAACGATTTTATATGTGATATTCCATTTTCGTTTCTTCCATGAACTTTTAATAAACTTTCCACTACGATCAATAACTATCATTTCTTTTTTTTAGTAGACGTACTACGTACAGATGTTTCAAAATTCACGAGAGATATTAAATAACAAAAAAAAAAATGATATTTCATTTTTATCTTCGTTCAAATATAATATGATCATTAATATTAATCAATTTTTATGGTTATTCGTAGTTATCGATTAAATTAATTTAAATATGGTAATATTCACAAATATCATCACCATCAAACCATCACCATTCATTCGTTCATGGTTTATTTCGACAACAAAAAATTACCGAACACGCAAAAAATGTTATATAATTAAAACTGTGAACATATGTTTGAGAATTGTGTACCAAAGTAAGAAAAAAAAATTAAATCGACTGTAGGTATCTCGGGAAATTCAAAAAGTCAATTTACTTTTCGATCACACTTCGTTAATAATATACAAATTATAATATATATAGAATTTGTATTGATAGGTATTAATTTAAAATTTGTTAAAGAGTTATCATCATCGGATATTAAACAAAAAAAATTAGAAAATAAATAATTGTTGTGTAACATCGTGGATTTTATCGAAGAAATTATTTCTTGTTTTGGAGCTTGAGTTGATGAAAAGAAAAAGATGAGAATGGAGTTTAGTTTGAGAATACAATGAGAAATTGCGTTTTTCCGATTCATCGGATGAAACCGATCCCGCAGCATCTGTTCGATAAAAGAAGTGAAAAGAAGATAGATAGATAGAAAAAGAAAGAAAGAAAGATGATCTTTATCCCACGATGAGATATCTGCAGATTACGAAGGACTATGGTACGTCATAATACGAGTAACCGGTTATACGGGAATAATTTTTATCATCGGCACAGGCAGCAGCATTTGAATATTCAGACTGGACCGATTCGATTCATCTGCTGCGTGAATATTCAGCGATTTTGTTCATTCCCTCTAAACCATGACCCTTCTCTTTTCTTCTCTTCTTTTTTTTGGTCCACCCTTAGTCGTCATCTCTTATCACATCTCTAACGTTTCTTTCCTTTCAAATTTATCCGTATTTAGATCATTCTTTGACATTTTTTTCCAAAACTCATATTAAATTGAGATTTTTATTTATTATTATTTTCAATACTTTCTTTTTAGTTTTAGTTTTTGGTAAATAAATTAATGAAACTCTTGACGAAGTTGTTTGACAAACAGTTTATGTAGGACTTGTTTTATTACTCGTTTAAAGTAAACCTCCAAATGCGATTGTGTATTTGCTAAAGATGATAAATATAACGATAAAAACAAATTGTATATGCGTATAATAATATTACGATATGTTTATTATTTCTAATTACGTGGGAAAATGTAAAATCTCTTGCGGACGTTACAATTGATGTTAGGCATCTCCACGTTCTGCGGTTCTCGTAATTTCACGCCTGACGAAGCGAAACATTTCTGGAAGTGCGAATAGGTGACACTATCGAATCGGTGCAACAGTACCAAACCGCATTGACTATTAGATCTTACCGACAATTCATTTCAACCCAGATAATTAATTTCCATTGATTATCATTTGTTTCATAAAATAGTATGGAAAAAATGTAAGAAAATTGATAACAACGGTATAATAATTATATTATATATTTTTCTTTACGATTTTGTTTGTTTATAATTCATTATAAAGTATAATACTGTACTTATAAATTTGATTAATTATTTAAATATCAATCACACGATACATACAAAGTATTTATCGTTGTATCAAAAATATATATATATTATGCAACTGAAAATTAAAATGTTATTTAATTATTAACAGTTCTATTACGGGAAAAGGATACGTAAAGTTTTAGTTTATTCATGAAATATGAATTATAACCGATGGAAAATGTATACGTTCGTCGTGTGGTTGGTTTATTTGAAAAATACTCGAAAGAATTTTCAATTTCATCGTTGCTTCAGTAACGTGTTGTTGTTCCATATAACGCATAACAGAACGCGTTTATTTTATCGGGAGTCATGTAAAATGATAATTTATTAGCATATAGTTACATAATGATCTTAAATAAATTCATGGGATTATTAGTGCGTGCGCCTGATCTGAACATGAATTGAATTTTTGTTATTTGCCTTTCTCTCTCTCTCTCTCTCTCTCTCTCTCTCTCTCTCTATTTTATATTCACAATTTTATGGTGACACGCGACAAACAAATAAGCGTTTGAATCGGATAGGTTTGCTGGTTGTGTCGTGTAAAAAAATAAAAGGAGAGAAAAAAATAGCGAACGAGTAAGGGAGAATGAGTAGTATAAACAAAACACCTTATGTTATCATAGGTTGACGTTTATGAACGTTGAAACAATGAATACCACAAAAGGTATTTCGAGGGAGCATCTTCCATCCGTGGGATTTTCACTTTCACTTTCTCTCTTTCTCTTGTTCTCTTGTTCCCTTTCTCTCTCTCTCTCTTTCTCTTGATTTCACTCACACCTATTTACGCGAAGCTCAGCCACTCTTTTCATAGTGTTCATACTAACATGCACACAGGGGGTGAAAAACGGGTGTGAGAGGTTCGAACAAAAGAGGTAGAAATGCGAAATGTCGCGACACGTAGTCCTCGAGTTCAAACGTTGCTTACTCGAAAACTGAGTTTCACAGCTAGCACAGTAGCCATTGCGGTTTTTCTGATTTCTCGAGTACCGAAATTGCTGCCACGACCAGGGAGTCTATTTTCTACGAACTTTCAAGGGATTCTCCCTTTTCGAACGATTCGAGTAGACTTTATATTCTTTCTTTTAATTTCTTTTCTTTTGTCGTTTTATTTTCATCATTAACGAAGAGACAGGGTTTAAGTAATTAGGATATATTTTTACTAGTATTTTTAATCAAGTATCTGATTAGTTTATTACGTTAGAATTAAGAACATAATATATATGATATTTAAATATTAAATAAAATTTATAAGGAGTGTTATTTATTTATTAATCGTATGATATATACATGTATAGTGAAATACCTTTAATATATGGCAATAGTGGTAAGGCTGTTGATGTTAAGTGGAGATTGAAATAGGATCTTAGGATATCAGCGGTACTTTTAAAGTAAATTGCCTTACGGTTTAATGAGAAACCATAGTTCGGTTAATGTATTTGAGGTATATTGGACTATGAATAAGCATCATTAGTCTTGGTACCGATAGTGCTTCAGTTTAGTTCATCGAAGTCTCATATGTCAAGCAGTCAGTAATCTAGGCTTATGCAGATAGGAGGATCAGTTGAGATTAATTACTCGTTTAGTTCATACCTAGGCCTATTGACTAAGGGTCAAGATTCTCTACACTCTGTGTATTCTAAACATCATGTATCCTCGCTAATCTAAAGTCAAATGTTTCTTATGAAAACACAATCTTATTCTCATGTTTTCTTTTAAAAAGTTTTAACACATCATAAATCTCTATTTAATTTATATTTAATATTTAATTATTATTATTATTAATGATAATAATTAAAATATACAAGTGTACTGTATTTAATATTATTTCTTTTCTTCTATTTAATTAATTATTTTTTTTTTGGTAGAGTTATTATGGTTTAATATAAAATTACATAAAGTTGTAATAAATTTTAGTAGTATATATATATTATTGAAAAACTATCGGAATATATATATGTAAGAGTATATAACTTTTTATGGTAATTTATATTAGAGTATTATGCAAAAACATACGGTAAAGATAAGAAAATTTTCTTTATAAGTAAGAGTAATGTTCGTCTAGCATCTACGTAAATTTATTTGTCCGACGTATAATGGGAGTGCGATCTAGTAAAAACAAGCTTGATACTTATATAGTAAGAAGAAAGCATCGGAGAAAGGAAAACTTTGTCGTATCGTTGATATTAAAGAAATATTTTAAAAGCCCCATTTACACACACGAAAAGATCAATATCGTGTTTTATGCGTATGACGTATACATAAACGTCATAACAAATGTTATAAAAATCAATAGTTTTAATTTATTTTAATTTTAATTTACAATAATAAAGATTTTTATTAATACAAAATTGAAGATAACCAATTTGTTGTTACACGTATTCGATCAATAACGAATAATCTTGTTCGTAAAGGGGGAAAAAAAAACATTCAATGAAATATCTTTTTTATATAAAAAAAAAAGGATTGGATTTTTGTAAAGATATAATAAATTTTTTTTCTAACTTAGGATATATTTGATAGGAAAAACATGAAAATGGAAAGATATACGTATAGGAAATAGTATAGAACGGATTTCGGAATAAATCATATCGCCTTTTGAATGGTGCAACGAATACGTTGTTACGATATATCATTGAAACGAGGCGTTGTGTATATTCTATACAACTTTTGTTCGAGATGAATCTACAAGATATTTTCGTTGGTATATTTATACACCATAAAGAAATCAAATTTCTCATAGTATAATAAAGATATTATCTTACAGTCAAACATATTTTTGTTTTTTTCCTACGTTCAAAATTTTGGTGATCGTTTAAAAATTTCAATTCATTTTTTTTATATCGTTAAAGAAAAAAAAAACTACTTAACAATGGATCAGATGTTGGGTCGTTACACAACCCACAGACGCACTGGACTAACCGATAGCCTTTTATATATTTTTTTAATATTTTGGATGTCGCCAGTCTTGCAAGCTACATAATTTATTATAAAAATAACAAAATGATAAAAAAAAAGACAAACGAGCGAACATGCAAAAGGGTACCCGGGTACCCGGGTATTGACATAAGGGTTAATATGTTCATTTCGCGTGTTTAACATCTTTTTACGATTAAAAACTAAAACATGCTACTTTGAGATTATATTAATTGACAATATTTTGTTTCGAAAGTTATGAAATAATTAACAACCCATAGTCGAGTTGTACTTTTTCATTTAAAATAGAATAGCTTTTTTATCTGGAGTCATCTAAAAAGAAAAAGAAATAATAAAAAAAAAAGAAGAAGAAGAAGAAGAAGCAAAAGTTTCTCTCATTTTTTATTTTTTACAGTGCTTTAATAAAAACTTGGCGATATCACTTTGTAGATACTTTTTATCTTTTTGGATGTTAACGTACCTAATTAAACTATGCTAGTAACTTTATCCCTGCTATCGCTTGCCTTGCTTATCGAGTTTTCATTTTATCCGACATATTCACGTAGCACTTATCATTGTGCTCCTACCAGAAACTCGTAATAATTATAATTAACTATGATTAATTGTTAATAACTATAATTAACTATCGACATAATAATCTCTTTACTTTCTGACGAACAAATCTACGAATCTAATTTAACTAAGGAGTACTACTGAACAAAAATTTCTTTTTAACACAAAACTTTCCCTTACGATTCTTCCTTTATTATAGAAATTAATTATTTGTTCGTCTACATAATATCACGAGATGAAATTTTCATCTAACGAGATAATTAACTATCACTTGAGTATTTTATTCTTTTCGAATAGTTTCTATATTTCTGAAATATTAACATCGATTATATTTTCATGTTAAATCTTATTTGTTAAATAAAAACCACACTGTGAAGTACAATTCTTGAATCTTGGTTTAACGTTTTGAAAAAAGAGAAAGAATTAGAATTGGATTAAATAATACAAACATATTAATTATTTTATATATATGTTTGATTATATTATACATTAAATTTTTTGATAGATGTAAAATTGTCAAGTAATAAAATAAAACGACTCGTTAGCTATTAGGTTTAGAGCTAATAAAGGTCAATACTTTGTCA
>JACGTP010000095.1:322804-393048 GCA_023678845.1 Mischocyttarus mexicanus | reverse complement strand
GATTTTATATTTAAATTGAGTAGAAACGTGAGAACTTTTCAATCGATAGTATATTTTATATGTATATATAAACGTACGTTTTACTGTCTTTTCACTGTTCAGATGTGTGTTTTGTTACGGGTGTGAGGGAGAAACGTGTAAGATTTCGATATAACAGAAGAAACTATATTTTTTTTTATGACATCAGATAAAACAACTGGAGAATACTAAAATAAAGTCAAATAAAATTAAATAAGCCCTAATAAAGTTTAATAGACTCAAATAAAGGAAAATAAACTGTTACCGGTAACCGGCCACATTTCTTTCTCTCTTCCTTCAGCCATTTTTACGCTGGTGACCGCCTATCAGTTTTCTCGTGTAGCCACGCCCTCCCCACTACCTAACACGCTACAGGCTAAACCACGCCTCTCGACTACATATCGCGTTAACGCTCCTTGCTGATCACTTCGTAACCAACCAAATCTGCGGGTCACCCATCCGAGAAAGCTTCCGAGTGAAATGAAAAAAGTTTTAATAAATTTAAATAAACTAAAATAAAAGTAAAATGAAATGAAATAAACTACTATGCAGTTAAATAACAACACGTTCGTTCTCCTATAACTTTCGAGTTCTTTTATATAAATTCGTTTTATCCCATTCTGTTAATTTAATCAAATGATACATACACACACACACACATACAGACACACAAAAAACAAGCCGTATGTACACGCAACCAGAGGCTTTTTTTAATTCGTATCACGACATATGCAACCAATTATTCTTATAAATTCGTCAAGTCAAACCACAATACTAAACTTAACTATTAATTAAAAAATGCATTAATAATTTTTACTCCTTTTAGGTAAATATTCTGTTAGATTTAGACAGACGTATATTCACGCACATGCACATAGAAAACGATTTCTTAGAAGTGGTGTTAGTTTAACGAAAATGACATTCGAAATAAATAGAATTTATCCCCTCCGATAATCATGTACACAACGTTTAAAAAAAAAACTTTAATAGTTTACTTCGAGCCAGTTTAACGGTGGATTTCAAAGAAGACACATCGAACGTATTATATTCCAAGCTTTTATATTATAATATATATTTTCTTTAATAATTTAGCAATTAATTTAGACTAATCCACTACTCTAATGCATTCTACTTATATTTTAGATTCTACTAAACCCAGATACATTGATTAAGACATAACAAACTTTTTAACTTACTTCGAATATAGAAAGAGAAAGTTGTTGACGTTGCTAACAAAGGGGATAAATTCTATTTATTTCGAATATTATTCTCGTTAAACTAACACCACTTCTAAGAAATATTATTTTCTGTGAATGTGCATGAATACATATTCAATAAATCTAACAGAAGATTTATCTAAAAAGAATGAACGTTATTAAGACATTACTTAATTAATATTTCGATCCAGTATTGAGGTCGAGTACGTAGAATTTATCTAAAAACATATAAAATAAGAAGATATTAAAATTATTTTTTATTCTGAATAACGTTAGAAAGATTTTAATGCTTGAACCAATATATATGTGTTAGTACAATTTAAAAAATAAGTAGAGTGCATTGGAGTAATAGACATAAGCTAAATAATTGTTAAATTATCATAGGAAATAATTATTATAATTTAAATGTAATAAGTATAAGTTATGCGTACCTTTCTCTTCGAAATCCACTGTTTGACTGGCATGCGCATAGAATAAGATCTCCTAAAATTAGCGCATGTGCAACGAAAATAATATTCGAAATAAATAGAATTAATCCACTCCGATAATAATGTAAACAGCTTTCGAAAAAAAAACTTTAATAGCTTAATTCAAACCAGTCTAACAGTGGATTTCAAGAAGGAAGGTACACAAAGCTTACACTTATTACATTTAAATTATAATATTCATTTTCCATGATAATTTAACAATTACTTACAATAGGTCTACTACTCTAATACACTGTTCTTGTATTTAAGAATGTTCTAACACGTATACTTTGATTTTAAAATTACATTCTTTCTAACATAATTCAAGATAGAAAATAATTTCAATATCTTTTAATTAAATATGTTTTTAAAAAAATTCTACCAGCTGGACCTCAATACTAGACTAAAGAATTTATTAAAAAATGCATTAATTATTTTCACTCCTTTTAAATAGATATTCCGTTAGATTTGAACGTGTAGACACGCACATACACATAGAATATGGTTTCTTAGAAGTGGTGTTAGTTTAACGAGAATAATATTCGAAATAAANAGGTACGCATAACTTATACTTATTACATTTTAATTATAATATTCAATTCTTTCGATTAATTAACAATTATTTGGCATAAGTCTACTACTCTAATGCATCCCTCTTCTCATTTATGAGAATATTGTAACACGTAAACTTTCTAAATCTTTGTAAAAAACGTTGCAGTTGTCTTTTAAAAGTTTCCTTATATTTAAAGTAAGTAGAAACGTTTGGACTTTTTTAAATACCTCGTCTGAGCTACATATTTCAATATGAATGATTTGCAACTAAAGATTGAAACGATGTGATTATCTCTATAATTTTTATTGGAGAACAAATTATGTATAGAACGAAAGCTACAAGCATTCTACGTTATTTGATGTCAAATAAAGAAATTATAGTCTTTTCTGCGATATGAAAATCGCAAGCGCTTTGATCTGTTAACAATAGAAATGGAAATATCTGAAGGATGAAAAGATTGTACAGGGTACTTATATATATACATATAAGATATACCAGCGTTTTGAAAGTACAAACGTTTCTACTCACTATAAATATAACAGAAACTTGTGGAAAGCAATAGCAACGTTTATTTCAAAGATATATGAAATACCTGGCCTGAGCTACATATTGGAATATTAGTGTTTTACAAACTAAAGATTGAAACGACGTGACCATTAGTATAATTTACCAGGGGCCCAGATTTTGAAAGTTGAATGCAAAAACAAAAGAGTACTTACCTTGGTGTACGTTTGGACCTGAGATTGTATATGATCGACAGCGAATTAGCTTCCTAAATTCCTCCCGAAATCTACAACGCCAGTTGTCAGATCATAATTCGAAAGACTGCAGAGTAGGATTCTGGTTCGAAGAGGAGTTAATTCTAGAAAAATTTCAAATTATTAGTAAAGTGAAGTTATTTTCTTAAAAAAATTTAAAATGGTTACACAGGTAGTTACACATAACGCACTATATAATACGATTTTAATCGCGACCGAACACGGATGCATTGTAGTAAACGCAATATTGTTCAAGTATTTTAAATCTAAACACGAACAGATTTTACTATAATATTTGACCTGGTAGTAGATAATAGGATCTAAGTGATAACTCCTGAACGACTTAGTACCGAAGTAAGTTGTTACTACAACTAATATTTAGAAAGTCTCTCTTTCAATATTAAAATATTCAAATATTTGTAATTAACTATCTTTATAAAGACTGTTTATTATTACAAGTTGTTCCTTTGAGTGCAGAATAGACTATCTTTAAAAAGACTGTTGATTAACACAAGTTCCTTTGAGCGCAGAATAGACTATCTTTAAAGTGACTGTCTTTGAAAATAATGAAGTTGGAAGAGAGACTTTCAATAAAACTTATTGTGAAGTGTGAAATATTCGAAATTAGCAAGTAAATTATTTAACAGAATTCGGATTTCGAAACTAGACGGATGACTGCAGATTTCAGACTGACTCACGGAGGCTAAAGCAACCACTAACATCGGCTACTAGTCGTCAGGGAGGGAGTAGCTCCCACTAGCATAAAATGCTTCCCCCACTACTTTGAAGATTTATTGAAATACCACTGACGACGAAAATGACGCAATATGAGTGTATTCCTAACACAGATAAAAAAATGCTTTCTCACTGTAAACGTTTAGGTTTTGTCCATTCTATTGTTCCTTTATTATAAGAAGAATGCCGGTTCGTAAGCGTCTAGAGTTTACGCTAGTGTGTGTATGTGCGGATGTTTATTCATAAGATTAATATCTTAAGATTAAAGTATAAAGAAAATATTGAAAATCCGATTCTATTATGTATTATTTCCTTTGCTGTTTTCCCTGATTCTACCGACACCGCATTTTAATTTAAATTATCGTTATGTTTAAATATCAATTTTATTATGTCCTTTTTTCATTCCTCTCTTTTATGATTGCGTCGATATCGCATCTAGATTTCCTATCTTATTTTTTTATATTTTTTAATTATTATATATATAATCATTCAGATCACCGTATAGTATTCTATATACTTTCTCACGAATACTTAAAAATTTTAAATAGTTTTCATATTGAAAAAGAATTGTAAATTAGTAACATTTCAATGTCATAATTAACATATATTCGTTATTAATACTTTGATATTAAAAACCAATAAAGATTCAAGTTAAAATTAATGACATATTATACATAGAACGAAAGCTACAAGCCTTCCACGTTATCTGATGTCAATAAAAAAAAATATAGTCTCTTGTGTTATATAAAAATCCTATGCGTTTCTCTCTTTCACCCATAGCAAACGAAACATCTGAAACATAAAATGATTTTACAACGTATTTATATATAATACGTATATTCCAAATCGTTTAAAGTTGCCTACATGATTATCGGAGGGGATAAATTCTATTAATTTCGAATATTATTCTTGTTATACTTACACCACTTCTAGGAAATTTTATTCTAATCGCATGTGCGTGCACATACACGTCTAAATCTAACATGAGATTTATTTGAACAGAATGAAAGTTATTAAGACATTATTTAATTAATATTTCTGGCTAGTAATGACATCTGAAATGAATAATGTTTATTCAGACGCTCAGATATGCATATCACTTGCATAGGAAGAAAACTGCACACACGTATACGTGACGCGAAATAAATGTCATATTCTTAATGTTATTGTTTCACCTTCCGACGCTCGAAGGATTTTACTTGCCATGGAATGCATAGCATATAAAATATGATAAACATTATATGGAAAGTAAAACACCAGTGCCCAGGTCTAACCACGAGGAGGTAACCGCTTCTGAAGACCCAAGAGAGATGTGAAAATCTTTAAGATTGCAACATTCGAACAAGATATCTAACGAAGAACTTTTTTTAAAAATAATTGTAAATAGCATCTGCCTAAGGGTAAGAATTGAAACAAATTTAGAATAATTATCGATATAATAGAAGAAAGTGTGAGTACAAAATGACTAAATGAAAACGGGGAGCGAATTCGAGTGGAATTGAAATAACAACGATGATTAAAATTTGTTGGGAAATGGGAATAGTAGCTCACAAGTTTATAGAAAATAAGAAACACACTTTTATATTATTTTATTATATCAGAGCTGAGGCAGAGACGTCTTTACGCTAGCAAGGTTCTTAAGGAAGAGAGCTAAAAGAAAGAAATGCAACTGCGTCCAAGCGCCTATGTAAATAAAGATTAGGCCGCTGTATGTTTACACAGTTCGATTATAATCTCATATAGGGATTCTAGAAAGTGCTAGAATAAGTTTTGAATACGAGAGAACCTTAACGTTCAATCCAACAAAATTAAATTTAAAAACATATTGAATAAAAAGATAGTGAAATTCGTTTGTATTTTGAATTACGTTAGAAAGAATATTATGTATAAACCAATGTATACGTGTTAGAACATTTTTAAATATAAGAAGGGTGCATAAGAGTAGTAGACATGTGCTAAATAATAGTTAAATTATTATAGGAAATTAGTATTATAATTGAAATGTAATAAATATAAGTTATGCGTACCTTTATCCTTGAAATCCTTTGTTAGACTGGCTCGATATTATCTATGACAGTTTTAATTTCAAAAGTTGTTTACATGATTATCGGAGGGGATAAATTCTATTAATCTCGAATATTATTCTCGTTACACATGCGCTATTCGTAGAAGATCATATTCTCAGAGCATGTGCGTGCCTGCATGTCTTATTCTAACAGAATATTTATCCGAAATAAATGAAAGTAATTAATACATTTTGTAATTAATAATTTGGCCCAGTAACGACATCCCGATCGTAGAATTTATCTAAAATCGTATAAAATAAAAATATATAGAAATTATTTTATATTTAAAGTTAAAAAGTATGTAATGTTTTAACCAAAGTATACGTGTTAGTATAATCTGAAAAATAAGTAAGGTGCATTAGAGTAGTAGACATATGCTAAATAATTATTAAACTATCATAGAAAATGAGTATTATAATTTAAATGTAATAAATATGTAAACGTTTTAACTTTGTCCACTCTATTGTTCATTTCTGAGGAGGAAATGAAGGTTTTTATGCAATAGCGCCTGTGCAATAGTGTGAGTATGTACAGATGTTTATTTAGGATATCGATATCTTTAGATAAAAGTTTAAAGAACATAGGCGGTATGTGTAGAGTTTGAGAGAAGCCGATTCTCCTTTGTTGGATGAAAATAATATAAAGATAGTCGATCAGTATGGTGAAAGGGGGGTGGTTACACGTGTCAATCAAACAGAAGATATATCTGAAAGAAGTAAAAGTTACGAAAACATTTTTTTATATACATTTTGGCTCAGTAACGACATCCGATTCGTAGCATTTATCTAAAAACATATGAAATAAAAAGATATCGAAATTATTTTATATCTTGAATAACGTTAGAAAGAATTTAATATTTAAACTGATGTATACGTGTTAGAAAATTCTTAAACATAAGAAGGGTACATTATACTAGTAGACATTTATTAAATAATTATTAAATTATCACAGAAAATGAATATTATAATTAAAATGTAATAAGTATAAGTTCTGCGTACCTTCCTCCTCGAAATCCACTGTTAGACTGGTTTGAAATAAGCTATTAAAGTTTTTTTTATCGAAAGTTGTTTATATGATTGCCGGCGGGGATTAATTCTGTCCTTTTCGAAATCTATTGTTTGACCGGCATGCGCATAGAATAAGATCTCCTACAAGTAGCGCATGTGCAACGGGGATAATATTCGAGATTAATAGAATTTATCCAATCAGATAATCATGTAAACAACTTTCGGTAAAAAAAACTTTAATAGCTTATTTCAAACCAGTCTAACAGTGGATTTCGAGGAGGAAGGTACGCAGAACTTATACTTTTTACATATTAATTATAATATTAATTTCCTATGATAATTTAGCAATTATTTAGCATATGTCTACTACTCTAATGCACCCTTCTTATTTTTAAGAATGTTCTAATACATATACATTGGTTTTAACATTACATTCTTCCTACCGTAATTCAAAATGTAAAATAATTTCGATGTATTTTTATTTAATATGTATTTAGATTTAATTTTAATCATCGTTGTTATTTTAATTCCACGCGATATTTATTGCGATATCGACGCAATCATAAAAGAGAGGAAATGAAAAACGGACATAATAAAATTGATATTTAAACACAACGATAATTTAAATTAAAATGCGGTGTCGGTACAATCAGGGAAAAGAGGAAAGGAAATAAAACATAATAGAATCGGATTTTCAATATGTTCTTTATACTTTAATCTTAAGATATGAATCTTATAAAAAAAAACATCCGCACATACATACACACTAGCGTAAGCTCTAGACGCGTACGAACCGGCATTCTTTTTATAAGAAAGGAACAATAGAATGGACAAAACCTAAAACGTTTACAGTAGGAAAGAATTTTTGTATCAATTATTCGGCCCAGTAACGACATCCGCTTCGTAGCTAACTAATTGGATTATTAATTTAATAAATATATTTTAAAGTTGATATTTTTACAAATACAACACGAAACATAAAAGAATTTTGATAAGACACTTATATTTTATTTTTCTATCATAAAAGTATTCATTCTAATACGTACTGTTATGCCCTAGCAGTCCTATGAATTGTATACGGTGTAAGAATGCGCTTGTTTGTATTGCGATAGGATCTCGCTCCTTTAGACTGGGCACTATCGACGACGCCAGACAGAAGGAGAATGTTTCTTTACCTTACGATAGAAATCGTGTCCCTATAACCTAATATTATCGGCAGTCCTAAACAAATAAGGAATATTGCTTTGTATTCGAAGGAGCAGGTAACTTGTAAGCAGCGAGCTCACCATTATTCACTCACTCTGTTCTCGATTTTCTAACTGTTTCAAACGTCTTATTATAGAGAAAATACATGTGATCTTAAAATTTGTAATTCGACTTAGCATTGTTAATCCTTTCACTTATTCTTAAATAATATAACGTATCTCAGAGACGAGTGCGTTCTCCGGCATAACAGTACGCATGGAAGAATTTTGAAATAATCGATTTAATCAAAATATATCATTCATAAATATACTTATTGATTATCTGAATATTAGGAAATAAAATAAAAATCTATCTTTAAAAATAGATAACAGCTTTTCAAATGTAGGTCACTTCTTAGAAAAATAGGTCAGCGATGAAAAAGTAGGTCAGTTGTAGAAAAACACAATAATAGTCCCATACGTATTGAGTGTGCTAGGAAAAAGACACCGGTATTGATTTTTCTCTCGGTAAATTCTTGGAAATTCGTTATATATGAAATTCTCAGAAAAAAACATTCCTTATCTACCGACTCAGCTGAGCGTTCAAACTTTTGTTTACGTTCGTCTCTCTCCGTCGCTCCTCGGCCGGTGTCGGACAACCGAAAGTTATCATTTCGTTGTTAGATTTGTAATTGACCTTCGTATATGTTCGGTACATGTCGTATGTATTCGTAGCTACTTTTCATAATAATCGATAGTCTTTTTCGAACTTCGGAAGGTGTAACAAGGATATTAGATAAAGTACGTCATTTATTTCGCGTCGCGTATAAGTTTGTGAGTCCTTTTCCTTCCTATGCAAGTGATATGCATATGTGTGCGAGTGTGTGTGTGTGTAGTGCTGAAGAGTGATATGTGCATACACGGATACCTGCAGTTATGGATATGCATTTGGATATACAGAATTGGATACAAGGACAATGTACGTACATCTAAAGTAAGCTGACCATAATTTTTAAACATTTTTAACATTTCACCTCGCGCGATAGGTTTAATGTTGAACATATTATATTAATAATTTTCTAGACAAACAAATCTAATAGGTAATCGTAACATTGCACAATGTTACCGTTTAAGTTAAATAGTTACCGCTCTATTCTTTTGATTTATTTTTCAAACACTCGAGTATTTGTTTCTTCTTTTCTAATATACAAACGAGTCTGGACTTTTTCAACGTAAATACATTCTTATCTATTAAAAATATAATTCCTTGTTTCATATCAGATACCTATTCTTTTCTCTGTTTTACCCATAATTAATGAAAGCATTTGAAGGATAAAATGATTATACTTAATTAAATAGTTTTAGACTAATAGTTTTAGATTAATAATTTCAATCGAATATAATCCATACATACATAAATCTATTGATTAATTATCTAAATATTGAGAAATATAATAAAAATCTATCAGTGGTAATAGATAACAGCTGTTCAAAAGTAGGTCACTGTTAAGTAAAATAGGTCAGCGATAAAAAAGTAGGTCAACAAGATTATTGCTATGTCTTTGTATCGTTGACCTACTTTTGAACAGCTGTTTTATATTTCCAATGATTAATTTTTATTTATAGATATTAAAACATTAGTGAAACAAACTTTAAAAAATTTCCCTTGTAGTATTAATGAATATTTTCAAAAAATGATATATACGTAATGTTCTTTGGGTTTTCTTACAATGTATACAAAAATCAGGAACGACATCGGATTGTTGCATATCTCTTTACGGTTAAACACACAAATATATCTTTTATATTTATTGAAAAAAGAAAAAGATAAAAACAACATACACATCTTAAAGATCGTAATTTCAAAGTGTAATAGTCACGCGTACGAGAGAGGAGAGAGATCGTCGTTTTGTGCGTGATGTGCGTGTGGTGTGTGTTTGCTGCGTGTGCGTTTCGTAACGGAGTATGTATTCCCATTCACTCAATTTATACGCATCAGTAATTATTTTCCTTTCTTTTTTTTTTATTTTCTTCCTTCTTTCTTCAAATTCATTGGCAAAATTTACACGACTCGTGAACATTACGTGAACATTACGTGAACATTACGTGAACATTACGTGAACATTACGTGAACATTATTATTATTATTTTTGTATGTTTCGGTAAATTTGACGATGATGCTAATAGTAGATTTCCATCGATTTTAGTTTACAATACATCACAAATATATTATTAGAAATTGCGATTTTGCGCAAATAAATCTTTTCTAACGCGTTGTAATAAAATTATAATACAACGGAAGATGAGCACCTTGCGAATAATCTTACATTAGTTTCTTCCTGCCACTTCCTCTCTTCCCTTTTTCTCTTTTTTCTTTATAAATGTACATATTCTTATCTATCGGAATTGAGACTTGTATAGGCCGTTAGCGTTAAGATAAAAACATTTTTTTTTTAATCATCTACAAGGTAGGATTTTCAACTCGTAGGTGCATGGTGGGATTTAAAGTGTTCCACCTTTTTATGGTTTTGGGACATTTTTCCAGACCCATCTCGAAATATTGCAATAGCTTTGCATGCGTTTGGTTTAATGAACCCCCATATGGCACCCCAAATTGCGAATCTAATTATTATTATTATTATTATTATTTTTGACATTGAGCAATTTTGTTTTAAAAACGCAGATAAAATTTTATCATCAGCATATGAGACTTATTTTTTATTTATTTTCCATAATTTTGTACCCCCAAAGAGAGTTGTTTAACCAGACGTATCTCTCTGTGTGTGTGTGTGTGTTTTTTTTTTTTTTGCGAGTACATGTTTTATAGATCAGTCAAGCTATGATTGATGAGATGATCTCTTCTTATCTATTAATGGTTCGTCGCTAATCTTACACAACGATAATTTCTTTTAATTATTTTCCAAAACTCGGTCAGATTTCATTTTTTTCCGAAAACAAAATGTCATCGATGTGACAAATCCAATTCGTAGTTTGGTTATCTTTGAAAATATTAAAATCACACGATTGAAACAAACAAATAAACAGAGAGTGTTAACGGTGAGCCAATTACCTTTTACTCTTCCCTCTATGTTAATATATATACTGTTTTTAATACATTATATACACATGTATTATAATAAGTGGCATATAATATAATTAATCTCAATTCTCAATGGCCAAGTCAGCTGGACTTTCTAATAATTTTCTAATTATATATATGTATGATTTTTCTTATGTGATACTACTTTGAATATTCGTATAAACCCTGCTAAAATGGAGCCGTGCAAAATCTGACGGCGTTTCCTTAGTGGCCGTCCGAAGGAAGACATTATGATTCCACACTTTTTTTCCAATTTTCTATTTGATTTTTTTTTTTTATATATATATTTTTTTTCTATCTTTTATTATATATATATATATATTTTTTCTTTTTCGTATTTTATTAGCGATTAAATAAATAAATTAATTTAAATAAATAAATGAAAGAGAATAGATAAGTGAAAAAGAAAAATCTGTCATAGTTTCTCCTCTCAACACGGCCACCATTATTTATTTATTTATTTATTTATTCTTAAATATATCTCGAACAAAATATTCTCTCCTTACCGCGAGTTAAAACGGCCGTAAATTTTCTCACGGAGAAAATCCTCGTATCTGTGTATGCATGTATGCATGTATGCATGTGTTGTTGTTATGTTACGTAGTTAATATTTACATATTTATGCATAAATTAATTAAATTACGAAAGAATAAATTAATACAGTCGAGCCTGCTTTTGTGTAGTCCCTTTTTATGAGATTTTTTTCTTATGCGGTATATGAATTTTAATTGCATCGGTATCGCATAAAACAAATCGCGCAAAAATAAAATTGCATAGTAAAGGACCCGCACAATAACAGGTTTGACTGTATATATGAGTCGTTTATTTTGAAAGTAGCCTAATTCTACTCTTGGTAAGAAAACGCATATAATTCATTTAATAATTGTCATTATTTTATTAGGAACTATAAATTTAACTCCTTTAGTACGACTCAATATTATTTTGATTCCTCTAGATACACTTGAGTTGTATGACTCAATAATATCCTGTACGTAGATTTTTAATTGCATCGAAACACGAACCTTTAAATATCTCAATTGAAGTATTAATGCACTTAGGCCAATTTATAAATAAACGGCTCATATATTCTTCTTCTCATTAAAAGAAGAGGAAAAAGAAAAGAAAGAAAAGTTAATAATAAATTTCTCATGTCTTTTTAACTTTCCTTTTTATGGTTTTTTTTTGGGCTAATTCTCTACTAACACACACCTTCTTCGCATATTTATTCAGTACTATCAAAGAGTTCGGTATATTTTTTACTAATTCTCTCTTTGGAATCAACAGCACATGGTCAAAACTCTATCATATATCGATCTCACTCTATCTCCATTTTATTTCCCACGTTGCTAAATTTGAGGTCAAATCTGCTGGGAACTATTAGTTCCAACCTGGGTTTATCTGTTGATTTATACTACTTTTTTTCTTCATAATTGTTTATTATTTAATGTAACATATATCGAATTACTTTGTTTTTTTTTCAATTCTAATATTGCCATTTTCGTTAGATTTTTTTCTCTTTTTCTCTTATAGAAAATGACATTAACAATTTGTCGTTATTTAAATATTATTCGTATTATTGAATTTATCGAAATTCGCTTTATTATTTTAGTCTCTTCTTTTGTCTTTTCTTCTTATTTCCAATCCTTCCTAATACAGAAGATTACCACTTTAACAATTTATTATAAATATAAATAATCATTGCACAAATATATCGTTAACGATTGCTTGTTATCTTTTTTTTAACGATTTAGTACAACGAACCCCTCGATCATTAAAAAGATGTCTAAATTATTTTTTCTATTCCTTTCTCTTTGACTATGTGTGCGTGCGTGCGTGCGTGCGTGCGTGCGTGCGTGCGTGCGTGCGTGCGTGCGTGCGTGCGTGCGTGCGTGCTTACGTGCGTGAGTTTGTATTTTTTTATCATTTATTTATCATCTCGATTAATAATTTATTTATTTATTTATTTATTTAGACGAGATCATTTAAACAAACATTAATTCAGAGTTTTCTATCTCTCTTCTTTTTTTTGTTTCTTTTTTTTATAATAGATTAACAATAAAATCTGATCAATAAATTATTATTATTATTATTATTATTATTGCTAGAAGAAAAATTTTTGTTTAACAACGAAAAACAAACATATACATATATGTATGCATGTATGTATATATATGTATATATTTATAAATATGAATTTATAATAAAAAATGATATAACAGGTGATATATAATTATTATTCATGACTAGCGAATGTGAACGTAACTTTTGTAAGAACAATGAATACATTTTGAAAATAATTTTTAGCTACCATCTTTTTATCTCTCCACCCCCCTCTCTCTCTCTCTGTCATCTCATTTTTTACATACGTATATTACATATATGCATGTATATAAATAACTTGTGCACATCTCAGCGATAAATATGTTTTTTAAACAATATTTTTCAACTATATAGAATAATATAAATATATAACAAACAACAGGTGTTTCGTTTAAAACTCTATCGTTATTATTTTCTAATTAACCCTTTCGTTACTACAAAATGAAGCCAATAATCATCCCAAATGCCATCGACTCGTTTTTCTTTCTTCGCAAACAATTGCAAGTGCTGTTGTTGCAATGTATGCTCATTGAGAAATTTATGAAGAAAAATCATTTTGCGTTTAAAAATAATCTTACAAAGTCATTTTTTTGAGACAAAAGTCTTCCGCCCCGAATGTTGAAAACTGAACGCGATTAATTTTCGTTACTTTTGGCAGGGTGCTTCGTTTCACGCGAGGCGCACTCCGCGGCGAGGACCGCCCTAACGAAAGGGTTAAAATTAATATAAATAAAAACAAAATCACACGTTATTTCACGAGTTAATACGTCCGAACGATTAATTTATTATTAATTTTAATTAATCATTTTAATTAATCATTTTTAAACGATACGAGTTGTTTTTCTTTTATCGTTGAACGTCGTCCTTTAACGACATAATTAAATAATCGGCCGTACCGTAGGAAATATCTAATATTGTTCGCTTATGGTTTATTTATTAAGTGCTTATCGAAGGAAATAATGACGGCTAATTGTTTGTTTCTTTTTTTTTAATAGAAACTACGAAGATTTAGTTTCTATCTTGTTTAATCTCTCGAAAATATTTTATTTAATCCGACAAAAAAAATAATTACGACGTTGATAACTGATTATTCATGTTAGTTATCGTCCCCTACGATGACTAGATAAAAGCAGAAGATTAAAATCGACAGATTATAAATGCTTCTTCAATAGCATTTTTTTCAAAGTCGAATGTTGATGAAAATTTTTCCGATTCATTTTCATCCAACTCTTCTTTCTTCTTCTTCTTCTTCTTCTTCTTCTTCTTCTTCTTCTTCTTCTTCTTCTTCCTCCTTGATCGACAATATTCGAAAGTACAATCCAGTTAAGGAAGAATCGAATCAGAGTCGAATCAGAGTCGAATAAAATCATGATATTGATGAATAAATCATCTTCAAATCAATCTTATTCGTTCGACATCAATTGAACGCTATCATCAGCTGATCTATGCAGTCGACGTACTTCCGAAAAACTTCTTATCGGGGTTGGGTGTAACAGGGAGAAAGTATGCGAGTGTCGATCTGAAGCAAACGAACAAAATGAATTTGGTAGCATAATCTGGTGTCCCTAGATACCAAAACAACTCATAGTTACGATATTGAATAAGTACAAAACAGGTTTTAAAAACTTTGACTGCCACGCCGAATTCACTTGTATTCCTCAGCACGCCATGATAATATTTTATGATGCAAGTTTTCATTTATTTGTCGGTGTTCCAATACAAATTTGTTAATTGTTCAATGATGCACTTTTTATTTCAAAGTATATTCTAATTAGTGGTAATGTTTTAAACGCGCCAACTGTTAATTTTCATTCAACTTTTACAATGTAAATAATTCAAATGCGTCACAGGAGAAACCGTGGCTGCGGTTATAAATGACCAACATGGCAGTAAAAGCGTTAAAGGCTTGCCTCTTTATTTTTTTTATTTAAATAAAACTCACCTCTGATATCCGTGGAAGGTTCACTCCTCGAAAGTTCTTGCTCGTTTCCCCTATGAGTTCCAGCACAATTTTGATTATGTCGGGAAAAATCAAACGCCGTTGAATGTGGCCAAGAAGCAGGGGGAGGACTACGCACTAGGTGCTCGTGTACTTGGGCCAAGGTCAAAGGATCCGTGTCGCATAATTCCTAAAAATTATAATTCTTCTATATAGTAGTATTTTATTAAGTCAAAAAAAAAATAATAAAGTTGGAACGACGTATAAGAAAAAATGTAATCTACCTCATACAAGTTACGTGAACCACCCTGTATATTTATCTACTATATATACACGTCTATATAAATCGTTTAGAAGAGTAAAACACTTACTTGGGACATAAGATTCGCATCGTCTGACTCTGATTCTCCGATCGATTCGACAAGACTCTCGCGACTGGCCAATACCTGAAGACGAGAAAAGCTAATGCTTGAGAAGAAGAAACAAAAATGACTAATAAATGGTAAGACCTTGATAAAAATAACAAACTATACAATTTCCCTATATTTCTTATTTTTCTTAACAATTTTTTTACTACAAGTATCCTTTAATAGACGTAATAGATAAGAGAAAAGAAAAATAAGTTAATGGAGGGTGAAAAAAGTACAAACCTGGAGATATGGATTATCCTGACGACTTAGCCTAATTGCCTCCATATCCTGATCGATATTTCGCGTTCTACCTGGTGTCGAGGTCAAAAAAGAGTGCGACGGCGAGGGCTGACAAGCAACGTCGACGTCGACGGCAGTGACGCTCAAGGTTGACGGAATCCTCGACACGGCATTGTCGTTTTCGTTTCCCCCTCGTCGGCACGTGTTTGCGATAATGGCTGGAAACATATATATTACATTTAGTATATGTTATTACTAACATACGAGCTTCTATATACTATTATATATACATATGTACAAGTACGTATGCGGTTTAGCTGCATTGATTTGGTGCTTTGATAAACCGAAACACCTAAATCTTTACATTCTTCTCTCTCTCTCATTAATTATTTATTATTAATATTTATGCAATATGAATAGTTGAAAACTAGGTAAATGGTGGTTCTAAAATTATTGTCATTGAATTGATAATTAGAACTCATTAAATATTCTTTACGAGAATACATTTTTATTCTTAAGGACCATTTCTTTAAGCATATATTATATTAGGTTGATGCATATGAAATGTCAAATTTTCTTTTACACGGGAGCGTTTGTATCATTCGTTGGCATCTATGTTTTAAAAGTCTCGTTGGAAAAAGTGTATTGAAGCGAATGGAGAGCATATTATGATCGAATGAACATCTTTTGAAAAAAAACATATGCACTTTTATGTATTCACTTAAAAATCCAATATTTCATAGGCACCGAATTTAATATAAATAATTATTAATTATATATACCGGGTGACTCGATCCTAGGAGAACGTTCCATTTCTTCGTCCTCGTTGATCTTCATACCTAAGTTGAGTTTTCTTGACTTAAAGAGGCTCGTTAGGAAGGCGGCACCCTTGCGCTTTACACGGTCGTATCGTTGCGCGTTTTCTGCCGACACGTGTATCATAATTTACCTGGAAATTAATAATGTTCAACGTGTATCGATTAATTAGAAACACGTATAAGCGATAGTTTATAAAAAGGAAACTGGAAACAACCTTATATTTCTAAACCAATACTAAAGTGTTTAACAATTATTATTATTACCATTAATCAAATCTTTCAATCGATATTTTCCAAATATTCGAAAGACAATGATTAAGTATGAAATAAGAGAAGTTGATGAAAAGTTGGCTACACAAGTATCGAATTTATTAGCAGTTGAGTGGAATAAAAAAAATAAAGAAAGAAGAAGAAGAAGAAGAAACAACCCTTCTGAAGGTCGACACCCGTATCTTTTTGTAGAGTGGCTGTTACAGTGGAATTAAGTGGCGGTGCTCGTTATGCCAAATGAAAAAGGAAAGTAGGGAAAATGCGAAGATACTGTAAGGACGTGAGTAAGTATATTACATATTATATATACTACTTATTGTCAGAAGTATACAATAATGGATTTCTTTCACAAAAGTAAGCTTCTCTAATATTTTCTTACCTTCTTTTCCTTCTTTTTCTCTATTTTCTTTTAAAAATAAACACACACACACACACACACACACACACACACACACACACACACATACATAATATAAATCTATTTTATATATGTGCATATAAGTAAAAGTTTGTGTGCATTACGTTTTTGACCATAAATTAATTAAAAATAAAAAAGTCGATCAAAAAGTGATTATTGTGTTATTATAGAAATTATTATTAATTACATTTATACATTTTTTATGTCTATATATATTCTTCATATATAGATAAAATATTTTCATATATGCATAAATATAAAAAGAAAAAAAAAAGAAAAAAATATAATAATAATAGACAGACAAATAAAATGTCAATGAAACCCTAATCAATGCATTTAATCTCTCTCTCGTCTTTTGCTTTTTTTTTTATTTCCTGTCCCCCTCTATACCCCCAACCCCCTGTTTTTTTCTCTCTTTTACACGTACCTTTACTCGCGATTGATTTTCAAAGGAATACACACACACGTGTATCGTTATCGATCACGTGTCTCGACTCTTTCATTTTGCGATACGCTAATTAAAGAGCCCGCGTTTCTACTACCGGTGTAACGTGTTCCATATGTAATCTTATGTACATACATACACACACACACAGAGACAAAAGAAACTTATATAAACGTATGTATATATTTGTCCTTTGTTAATTAAACATTTAAGATAATGCAGTTCTAACGATCGTTGGTTGTAACGTTGTTATATAGTCTGTCTTACGTTGTTTAAAATTCGTTCTTCTCGAGGTATAATGAATGATAATTTTGACCGGAATGCATGATCACGATCCGTCTGTATCGTCTTGCGAACTGCAGCTGCAGAAAGGGTGTGCTCCTCCGGCTAGTTTTCGGACATTGCGCAGTTGCAACTTACACACGCATATACACTCACACACACAGATAGAGAGAGAGAGAGAGAGAGAGAGAGAGTGCCGAGTGGTGAGCCAGGTAAAGCATAAAAAAAGGAATGGTAATATTATCATAATGCATTGGTATGATAAAGATAACTATACCAAATATAGTTTGCGTATGTACTTAAAGTTGTGTTCAAAGAATAAGAAAGATACTATGTGAATGATATTTTACGTGTTTGCGTGTCAGAATGAGAAAAATTAAAAAAGGGAGAGGAGGTAAGAGGATGGTTGAAAAATGCAAGATTTGTGTATATTTGTAAGATGGAAAGAATGAAAATGCAAGATTACGTATGTGAAATTTAAATAAAAAGAAAAAAAAATATGTAGTAAGAAGAATGTAAGATTAATGTATATACAGGGTGAGAATGATAAAATCAGTAGGAAGAAAACGAGTATAATAACCGTATAGTTATACATCAATTTTATACAAGTTACATGCGAAAGTTTTCTATACGAAAAATATTAGATTGATGCATATGAAATGTCGAATTTTCTTTTACACGCGAACTTTTGTCTCCCTGTTTTCGTTATACTTTTGTTTTTAACATAAACTCGTTTATAGTCGTACTGTCCATTGCCAGCAAAAGGAGATTTTCACATTTCAGCAAAGGAGATTTTCTCCAAAGTGTTCCCTTTTGTTATTTATTTTGAATTTTCTACCGATATTCGTGTAATTTTTTTCTACAGGTATAAACTTGGTAATAATCTTACAAAAGCTGCACGCAACATAAAGGCATTGGTGGTAGCAAATCCAACTGTATCCACGAGTGAACTTCCTACCAAGATAAAAGTTGACCATACAACAATATTGCTACATCTTTCTGAAATTGGCAAGGTGAAGAAACTTAAAGATCCGACATTTCATACCCACCAATCTAATATATAGAATATTTTGTATACGTGAGAGTAAGGATTGATAGAACGGGAGTAAAAAAAGTGGAAATGAAAATATTTGATATTTTTGTGGTGAAAAATAAAGGAAGGGATATTAAAAATGTGTAAGTAAGTATGCATGTGTATGAAAGTAAAAAATGATAGAAAGAAAAATCTGTGAAGATGTGTATGCGTATATTCATGTGTGTTAGAGAATGAAAGAGACAAAAATATATATATGTGTGTGTGTATAAAGGGGAGAAGTGGGGCTGAATGTAAGGGGTTGGAATGAAGAAAGGTAAGAAGGGTGATACGGTCGGTGCCAAGTGTTTTAGAGTGCCGTGAAGTTGAGACTCTCAAAGGGCTTTTTTTTTTTGCCGAATGTACATATGGTGTATATATGTATACAGGTATTTTACGTATGTATGTGTATCATCTCCTCTTCGTGACCTACATTGTCCTACGTTTTGAAGAAAACTCAGCCAACTTCTTATTCTTCGATGATAAGTAACTCTTGGAATACCGTTAAAACCTTCTATCTCACTCATTTTCAAACACACTTTTCTCTCTTTGATATCGAAAAAACTGTTAAAGATAATTTTAATCCATCTAACACGTCAGATCTTATTTATTTAAACTTGAAGACAAAATTATATTTCACGAAAGCAATAATAGTGCAACTTAATTTTTCGTAGATCGATGTTATTTTATTTTTCCTATTTTTAATTCGTCGAAAAATCGTACCATTTTTTCAACAATTAAGAAAAAACAAATAAGTTTTTCTTACAATTAGAGCGAAAAACGTGTAATAAATTAGATTACTGATCGTACACAGTGATGAATTATTGAAATTGAAATAAATGATTTATTTCAACTGAAATGTTTTATTTAATCTCTCGTATCAACGTCTATAATTATTAATATGATAAAATAATAATAATGATACTTTTGTAATGGTTACTTGAAATAAAGAACATATTTAAGATCGAAGTAATACGATAAATCTTATCGCAAGTTTAAAATTAAGAAGAAAAAAGAAAATGAAACAAATTCCTTTCTTTATGTTTCCCTTTTTAAACATTAATTATCGTAAGCAAGAATCTAAATTCGTAAAGGAAAAGAAAAATATATCATTCATGCATAAGTTCAATCATGAACACGAAAGGAGAGAAAGAATGAGAAAGAAAATATTAGAATTTAGATAGATAAAATACAAATTTGCATGCACGCGTTTCAACTATTCGGAATATAAACACGTCAGATCGATTGTCCTGATCATTTACGAGTCACATAATCGTTTCAACCCCGGTATAATAAAAGAACTTAACTTTCAAAGACAAAAGACTCTAAAGAACGTTTTACTTTTATTTATATCTTTGCAATTGTGTATCAACTCCATCCATAAAAAGAAAAGAATGTTAAACAAACTAAACAGAATGAATCGATGTAATTGTGAGACAGAAAAATTGCAACGATTTGTCATCTATCAACCCCACCCACAATCAAAAAGAATCTAAAGTAAACTAAACAAAATTAAACAATTTATTTTTATAATAAGAAAATAATATGTGAAAGAAATATGAATATTACAAAAGAATGTAATACACAAGAGAGAGAGAGAAAAGGGTTATGGTATTGAGGAGAGAATTGTGGAGAGAATTGTGGAGAAGATAGTTCGAGTTATATAGAGTAATTTACCCGAGTAATTTTCCACGAGCATGCCATTTGATATCGTCCTATCCGAGTTTGCTTATACGATCGATCGAATATACGTCGTAGTAGTCGTAGTAGTCGTCGTAGTCGTCCGTTCCCGTGTAAGAAAGAAAGAAAGAGAGTTTGTAGAGTCTAACACACGAGGGAAGAAACACGTCGGAGTCGAGTATTTCAGTTCTCTCGTCACACCTACTACTACTACTACTACTACTACAACAATACCTATATTCACGTATATAAACACACATACATACATACACACATTATATATATAACAAGAGAGAGGTATATTCACGTGTTGTACATAGATTGGGTTGGTGAAAAAATAATGTCAGATTTTCCCATTGAATCCTGGCCAAAAATCTGACATTTTCTTTCCACCAACTCAATATATATATACATACACACACACACAAGTTAGAAACACCACAGCTCCACCACGCGAGTTATTCGAATAAAAAAGGTTCACGCACCTGTCGACTATAATCCATCGTCTTTGATCACAGTGAAACCGAATTCATATACTTCCACTTTTTTTTNGGAAGATTGTCGACACAACGAACCAAGATCCGAAAAAAAGGAGAAGAAGCAAATAAATTAATTAAAAAAAAGTGGAAGTATATGAATTCGGTTTCACTGTGATCAAAGACGATGGATTATAGTCGACAGGTGCGTGAACCTTTTTTATTCGAATAACTCGCGTGGTGGAGCTGTGGTGTTTCTAACTTGTGTGTGTGTGTATGTATATATATATTGAGTTGGTGGAAAGAAAATGTCAGATTTTTGGCCAGGATTCAATGGGAAAATCTGACATTATTTTTTCACCAACTCAATATATATATACATACACACACACACAAGTTAGAAACACCACAGCTCCACCACGCGAGTTATTCGAATAAAAAAGGTTCACGCACCTGTCGACTATAATCCATCGTCTTTGATCACAGTGAAACCGAATTCATATACTTCCACTTTTTTTTAATTAATTTATTTGCTTCTTCTCCTTTTTTTCGGATCTTGGTTCGTTGTGTCGACAATCTTCCGTTTTTCGATTGATTCGATTCCCGTTTTGTTAGTTTTAAAATTAATTTTTATATTTAATTATAAACAGAAAGTAAAGAAAATTGTTCTTTGAGTATTGTTTTTGATCTCTGATAAGAAAAATAATGATTACATATATGTATGTATGTGTCACGAGTGAAATAATAAATAATAATTCATAAGCGGTTCGTATTATCGAACAATGCGAATTTTGTGACAGCCGCGTAACGTTCCAGGAGAGAGTCTCCAGGTTTTCTGACGACGATGATCCTCCTTCCTTCCTTCCTTCCTTCATTTCCTTTCAGACAGAGAGAGAGTGAGAGAGGGAGAGGGGGAGAGGTGGACAAAAACATGTACCGCGCAAGCTCGACGATTCTCGACTCCCCGGTGTGCGACCCTTCAACCCTTCAACCCTTCCCATCTCGTTTCCTTCAACCCCACCATCCGCTTATCTACGAAACCTTCGCGCTGTTTTTTTTCTTCTATTATTATTATTATTATTAATTATGCGTTTAGGGTGGATTTCTTACAATCCAAAAATATTGGGTTGGTGAGAAAAATAAATGTTTGGAATTTTTCAGATTGAATCGTGGGCCAAAAATCCGTCATTTGTTTTTTGTCCATCAATCAAATATATTCTAATTATAATTGAAATAATCTAAATTATGATTCCCCTAATATTTTTTTTCCTCAAGTTTCTTATACCTTTTTTTCCTTTTCCATTTCTTTTTATTATTTTCGTGTTGCACAACGATTAAGATATTTTTTTAAATATATTCAACGTATGTTGTGCATGTTTAAAATTGTATACACATGGGTCTCTGTGTGTTTGTGCGTGCAAAGCTTCAAGAATGAGGGTAGGTACATTGTACTCGTTGAATGAAATAAAATGTTATGTATTATATATATTCACCTACCATCCTTCTCCTCTTCTTCTGTGTCGTGTTTCTAATGAATTATGTTTTTTTTTCTTCAAGTATTTACGAGTACTTATGTGCATACATTTTTTTTCCTTCACCAACTAATTATGCGATTTCTTATCTTACATATATGTTTATTTATCGTATTTCCTTTTCGTAAAAAAAAGAATTTTATTTACGCTACATCGACTAAAAAGAAAGAAAATAAAAGTCAATTAATTTTTCATGCACATTAAAAATACGCGTATTTAAGTGTATTATTTATTTTCACATAAATATATGTACTTATTGAATGTTTTATTTTTTTAAAGGGGTTTTTTTTTAATGGAATAAAACTATAAGATTTTTATTTAACGTATTAGTGATGGGGAAAGGAGCGTAATATTTCTTTTTTTATATAAAAATTTGTATATAGTAAAAATTATATTAAATATTCCTATACATATATATATACATACTTACGATATTAGGTTTTATTAAAGTTAATATATATATATATATATATATATTATATAGTCCTAATATTTTTTTTTCTTCTACATATTATGTGTTGAACTTGGGAATAATCTTGTTTTAGTTTATTTTTGTATTGTTTCGTTCTATTTTTGGAAAAATTCTCAAGTAAATTCGCTTTTGAAAATGTTTAATAGTAGAAAAGATAATATGTACAATCTCAGAAAAATTTTCTTAGACATTAGATTATTGTTAAAACCGTAGACACTGGTTCGACGAGCTAGGTTATCGGTCGTCGATAAACGAAAAATAAGCGATTTATATTTTTTATTATTTTTCTTTTCTTTTCTTTTACTCACTCTCTCTTTCTCTCTCTCTCTCTCTCTCTCTCTTACACACACTCTTCTCACCCCAATTCGTGTATCTCATGGCTAAACGACCAACCCTTCCCTTTCAACCCCAATTCCATCGTTGATCTCAGAATCATCATATAATATTATTATTATTATTATTATTATTATTATTATTATTATTATTATTATATATATCGAGGATACATTCACCTCCACCCATCTGTCTACATATTCCTCGTATTTTCTCCACACATGCACCACTTCGCTGTAGAGTCTAAAAAAATGAACACGTACTATCAGGACAGTCTTACACTTTCGTCGAGCGAGTTAGAATTATATATATTTAAAAAAAAAAACAAGTAAAAAAATTTATTTACATTAATCGAGGAGTGAATAAAAATTATGACATGTGTATTATTATTTTTTCAATTATTTGTGGTGACAAAACTATGGAGACGGTTGTACTCGAGTCACGTTCGAATAAATACAGTCGAACCTGTTTTAATTGCGGTCGGTGCCCAAGACTTTTGTCTCAAAAACCGACTTTGTAAGATTAATTTTAAACGCACAATGATTATTCTAAAGAGTATAAACATTTTTACGAATTTCTAGGAAAAAAACGCTCGACAAAGTGCAATACATATGTATGTATGTAAAACGGTAGATATATTGTATATAGGAACACCTCGCGAGAGGTTGGCGTGTTTGTTATATTTAAAAAAAAACATATATATATATTTTATAATATATTAATTTAGGGTTGGAAAAAAAAGAAATCCATTATTAATCATGTTAAATAAAAATAAGAGTCTTGAAATAAAAGAATAATGGATTTCTTTTCCCATCTCCTCTCACCCACTTTCTATCCCTCGAGCTAATATTACAAAAAACAATGTTATTAAAAATATAAAAAATAAAATAATAGAAAGAAAAACGGATAAATATTCTCGATTAGTGTTGTTCCTCTCAATCTACGAGACACCAAAAAACACACACAACACACGGACCAGCGAATGTTTTTCGTATAATAATCATATTATATAAAACACATATAATTATTGTAATATATATATATAATACGATGAAAATAATATTAAATTCAATATAATTCTTAATATTAATAATAATTCATAATAATAGTATTAGACGTTCCTTGCTAATTCTATCGATATGTAAATCTAGAAAATTTCTACTCGCTTCGTATTAATTATAGCGACACCGATAAAACATCGTCTAATGTTTCTTTTTTATGCATAAAAATTAATTCATATTATTTATTTTTTTCCTCCCTTTTTATTCTCTCTCTCTCTCTCTCTCGCTTTCTCCCATTCACTGCTTTTCCCCATACTCTCTTTATAATATAAAACACTTCAATAAATCACAGTTACTTAAAAAAGTCCCCTCTTTTTAAACCCATAATCCTTCTTTAATCCTTCGTTCATTTATTGTAATAACCGAACGAAAGAATGAATCCATAAATAAGAATAGAAAAGAAAAATTCATACTTGATACAATAAAGGGGTGTTGTGTTCTCGTAAATGATGATGATTATGATGACGATTATGATGACGACGACGACCTTTTTTTTATGATTTATATCAGGTGTAGTAAAAAGAAATTTAATTAATAAAAACAAGGAACGGAGAATAGTATATATTTTATGCAATAATTAATAAATAAAAAGCTGCTAAAAGAGGTTTTGTTGCCAACTCTGATTAGAAATAAATTCTCAAATAAACAATTCTTCAATAAATGGATCAGAATAAATGGATTATGAAAAATTAAGAATAAATGTTGAAACGTTTGAAATAAATGGAGTCACCGTAAAAATTTCCGATACGTCAAATGTATCCCAAAAAAGATTCCATCGTTAAACGTGATGATTAAAATTAAAAATTTCTTTCCTTCTTTTTTTTTTAACGATTCCTTTAACGCACTTACACATTTTTACACGCACACAAGCAATGTTCAGATATTATTTAAAAATTAATGTTTAAACTTTCTCGTACACTTGTCATCGCACTATTTTTGAAAAATTAATTCCTTCTTTTAATTTGTATTATCAGAAACCTGCTTCTCTCTCTGTTCCGAAGATACTGAAAATACTGATTCTATTCTGATGAAGAAAAAAAAAAAGAATCAAGATATTTCTGACGATAACAAGCGAGAGATTACATACATATTATTATCGTGACCACATTTTATCTACGATAAAAGATAAGAAGAGAGAATCATCGTGCTCGCACCTTCAATTTTTCCTTTCCATTTAGCGTGAAAGTGTGTTTACTTTCCTTTATAAAATAATGAAAAAAAAAAGAAGAAGGAGGGGGAATATTAATAATCGCCATGAAATTTATTTACAAAGCTAATCTTAACTTTCTAATTTCTACAACGAATGCTAAGTTTATTTTTCCAGTAGAGAGTTACTTTTTTTTTCTATTTTAATTTCCAATTCAATCATTTCTTTTTTATTCCACTTCTTACTAATATTATCACTATTAAACAATGGTTAATGCGTGTTTATTACGAGGGTGTTTGTTTTCGTGTAATTCCCTCCCCTCCCACCTCTTTCCCAAGATCATATTTTTTTGTAATCTTTTTATCCTATCACTTTTTATTTCTCATTGTTTTAATTATCAAAGGATTCGGATGAATTTCGTTTTCCTATTTATTCATCTTACAAATGTGGTTTTAAGAAGATACTACAAAAGAACAAAATTAATATAATTAAAAATACAAACGTAAAGAAAAGAAAAGAAACGAAAAGAAAAGAAAAGAATGAAATAATTCTGGCATGAGATTACAGAAAACAAAAATTAATTTTTAAATATTATTAGACGTGTTTTGGTTTGACAAGGACTAGCAAGTGTATTGATTATATATATATATATTTGCGATTATAAAATTAATTTGAAAATTCTATAAACTGCATAACAGTTTTTACAGTTGGGTTAAATTATTTGTAAATAATCCTTTCTTTTCTTTCCATTTTCATTGAAGTTTTATTAATTTTTTTTAACGCTTTGACTGCCACGCCGAATTCACTTGTTCTGCTCAGAACGCCGTGATAGTATTTTACGATGCAAGATTTCATTTGTTTGTCGGTGTTCCAATAAAAATTCTTTTAATTGTTTAACAATGCACTTTTTATTTCAAAAGTATATTTTAATCAGCGGTAATGTTTTAAATGGACCAACTGTAAATTTTCATTCAACTTTTTACAATTTAAGTAGTTCAAATGCTCCAGTCACCAATGACCATCGTGGCAATCAAAGTGTTAACAATAAACGGCAGTTACGATAAAATAAAAATCCTCAATTAAAATATCGTTTTGCGTTTTTTTTTCTTACACAGTAGGACCTGTTATTGTCTCTCAAACCGATTTTACGTATCGGATGATAGAAGCAAGTAAGATAAACCCCTAAACTGGTTTTATTTTCTTGGTTGTCGTCGTTTTATTACGGCAGTGTTTCTGGCATGAAAAAACTTAAAGAGTAGGGTAGTATTTGTCCTGAACACTTTTAATTAGAAAAAGAGGGAGAAACCCCATGAAGTAACAAAAATTATTTCTTTATTCGGTATTTGATAAATTATTTTCACCTTTTTTTTGCTTTTTATGCGTGTGTATAATTAAAAAGTATTCAATGTGAAAATCATTTCGCATTGAACGATATTCAAAGTCATCCTCTCCTCCTTTCCTTCTCCTCCACCTCCTCTTCTTCTCTTATTATGGTACTTATATACAACATAAATAATTCATTCATCAAAAAGCGATTAAATAAAATTGATTTGTCTTCTAAATAAAAAGATATACGAACTTTCCCTCTTTTCCCCAATTTCCACACCCTCCCACCCTTCATAAGATTAATATTCTTTTGTATCTTTTCATCCTATTCTTTTTATTTTCTCTCTCTCATTTGATCTCACTGAATTTAGTATAAGTCAATAAATAAATTCCTTTTATCTTTTTTATTTTCAACACCACAATTCTTTTCTTAAAAACAATAAAAATGATTTTCTATCACTGATTTTATTCGTCAAAAATACTGTAGCTTTTTTTTTAACAAGAAATGTTTTTTACTCTTTTTTAAATAAACAACAAATTAATCGAGCCATATTTCATTGGTAATCGTCACAGAATTCGATCAACGTCGAATAATTTTTATTTTTTTCTTTTAAATTTTAATCACGACATTGAGCAATAATAATTAAAAAAATTTACATTTTTCCCCATTCCGCGACCAATCTTTACGCACGTTTATCGAATTTTAAGCTTGAGGAAATAACAACAAAAAAAAGAAAAAGAATTAATAATAATAATAATAATAATAATATTATTATTAAATGCAAGTGGAAAAAAATCAAAAATTCACTGCCCGTCGTTAGAGATTACTCGTAAATCTAGAAATGCACATCGTACGCATAAATAAATCATATTAATATTAATATTGAATAAAAACATGAATTGAATCAACTAAAACACGTGTTATGTAACAGATTTTCTTTCTCCTACAGACACACACACGCACATCCATCACTTACATACCTAACGATGAAAATTCAAAGAGGTAGTAGTTATTTATGCCAACTCTTGAAACAAAAAGAAGAACAGTTTTGTAAATTATTAAAAAAAAAAATATATATATATATATCATTTTCTAAATCTCCTCACACTTACTACAAACAGAATTACATATATTCTCATAAAAGATAATTAACCCTTTCGTTGCGGGTGCTAACTATATTCGTTCAGTAGCGTCACTCCAGCAGAGTTGACTGCCGTAAGGAGAGGGTTAATAATTAATAATAATAATAATAATAATAATAATAATGAAATTTCTTCTATGTAAACTACATATATATATATATATATACGAAAAATAACAATGCTGGCAGTGAACTTTACCTTTACCATTCTTTTACAGTCAGGGTTCACCGTAAAACACGACGCTTAAATTATGCAGCTTTCACGTGTGTAGGTTTTTTGCTTATTTTCTTTTTAATCTTTTTTTCTTGTTTCTCATAGTGCAAAACATCAATCGTCAAATGTTAATTGTGTCGCCGCGTTTTAATAGCGCAATTAAAAAACTAAAAGAGTTGTTATTATAATAATAAAACTTTGTTATGTACAAAAATTTACATGTACACGAAGAAAATTCCGAGGCGTGTTTTGTTTTGTTTTGTTTGTTTGCTTTTTCACACAATATCATCCCGATAATATTCATAATATATGTATAATAGATATTAAAAAGAGGAACGAGAGAATGTTCTATTATAATTTTCTTTTTTACTGTTTTACTTTTTTTCTTTTTTTTCTTCATTTGTTTTAGGATAGAACGTTAACCTCGCGAGGTGAACCACAAACGTTGAGAACGCTGCTCGTTGAATTTGGTGTTATCTGACTGCGTGCTTCGTTTTGCGCTTGTCTTATGGCTTCCTTATACGGTCCCCGTTTTTTCTTATTGTAACGTGTCTAAAATATCAAAATAGTTTGAGAAAGGAAAAAGATAGTATTCTGTTATAAGAAAAAACAAAACCCATATTGTCCACTTCATAATCAATCTATTTCTAACAGGGTCTTGTACCCTCCGAATTTCAAAAAAATAAAATTTCTAAGTACGGAGGGCTTCGAGTTGCCCTCCTCTTTGTATAAATTGAACAATCGATTCGATCGGGAGTTTTGAAGGTAGAAAACAAATAGATACCTTGAAAGTTTCGAGGAAGGGACTCAGTTGATCGCAGGACATGAGAGAAGTAGTCGTAGAACCGTACCAAGCTACGTGGGCTTGTGGTCCAGACGATGTACCATCTTCTTTACAAGAAACCGTAATACTTAGAACCTGTAACAATTTCAGCTCGTTAAACTAACATAACATGGTTGCTTGTGTTTTCCCCTCCCGTCAGATTAATGTTTCGTGGATGTGAAGAGGAGTGTATGTATGTATGTATTTATTTATGCATGTATATACCTTTCCCGGCCACCAAGGGAAACCATGGACCTTTCCCCATACGATATCCCCAACATCCATCCTCCTGCCATTAGCAGTGAGACAATGAGCGACTGGCGTTGCTGCCAAACGCATGACAAGGGGGTGCGATTGGGGTGGAAAATCCGGGGCAGTTTCTCCAGCGTCAACTTCAGCCTCCTGTTCGCTGAGCTCGTCGCTACTGGCACCGGGACTTTTACAGCCGGACGAAGCATTGCTCACAGGATAATCGCATCTTGCGTAAGCGTTCGTGTTAAGCCTCTTCAAAGAGATCGAGAGTTTCTGTTTCAGGCACTGTTCCTTTATGGCCGTATACGTTTCACCGTCCGGTAAAACATTCCAATTTTGTTGGCATTCTGTTGTCGTAGTACCAGCAGATTCAACACAGGATTCTTGCTGTTCTTTTTCTTTTTCTTGTTCCTGTTGTTGTTCCTGCTGCTGCTGCTGTTGCTGTTGCTGCTGCTGCTGTTGATTTTTGTGTTTGCGATCATCCTTGTGTTTTTTCTTATGTTTTACCTTATGTTTACGACGATGATAAAGTAAAGGATCATAGCTGGTGTTGTATCTATAAAATAAAAATCTTTTTATTACACACACACACACACACATACACACACAAAGACAATAATATATACAGTTTATACTTAAACACGTACCGTGGTGAACCATTACAAGGTGATCTGGCCGGCGACACACCACCACCACCCAACATTTTCCTTCTAGCTTCTTTCTTAGCTTTTTTCAATGCCCTTTTCGCAGCCTTAGCACTGGCATCTTTAACACCCTGCTTTTGTGGATCAATCTGTTCTTGCCCATCGTCCTCAGCATCCTCGCAATAATCGTAACCATTGTCGAAGTTACGTGGCAATTCCAAAGGATCCCGATCAGTTTCAGGTTGAACGTCGTCCGGATCATCGGTCTCCTGTTCGTATTCAGGGTCTTGAATTTTCGAAGGTATCTTCAATACTGTACCCTCGCCTTGAGCACCGAAAGAAATTTTAATAATAGGCGTTGTCCTGGCAGTTCTCGTTGGATCCTCGAACACAGACTCGTCCCAAAGATCTTCCATGGAACCGACCGATCTTTTTTTCCTTGGAATCCGACCGATCCTCGGTCTCATTGTTGAATCAGCCGCGGCCAGAGTCTTCTTGTCATCTTCTTCAGGTACTTTTGCACTCTCCACCGAAGAACTACTCAATCTTCTAGGTGTTGCGCAATAAGCCATAGAAGGATTACTATCGCAATCCGTAGACTCGACTCGATCCTCCGGACGCGTTAGGGTGTTCCTGCTCGAATCATCAGCCTCGCTGCTACTACTCCAATAAGTAGATGGTACCCCAGTTGTTAGTTCTTCTTTACCTACGAAATCAGGTAGAGGATATATCAGTTTCTACGAGACGTTTTTATGAGAAATACTTGTAGTGTGTAACATATGTTTGTGTGTTATACTTATTTACTTCTTTATTCTTTTTTTTTTCTTTTAATTTTCTTTCAATTTTCGTATTTATCATAAGAGACTCTTCGAGGACTCACCGGGTGGTCCGTGCATAGCGTTGCTGATCTCGTTCGGTTGTAATCTCGAAAGTTTTGGTATCAAAGAAGAGGTTCCAAGCTTCGATGAGTCAGGAATCGACGATGATGACGACGTCGCTGGTTTCATCACGGTTCCCGTCATCGTTGCTGTTCCTGTCGCCATTGTCGTCGTCGTTGTCGTCGCTGTCAGTGTACCTGTCAGCGTTCCTGCCATCGCCGTATTCGAATTTTCCGAAAAGAATGGCCTTTGATTCTTTTGCGGTTGCTGACTGCAACGTTGACGATCACTTCTTCTCGTAGGTAGATTTTGTTGCTGTTGTTGTTGTTGCTGCTGCTGCTGCTGCTGCTGTGAATGTTGTTGAGTCTGTTGTTGTTGTTGTTGTTGTTGTTGTTGTTGTTGCTGTTGCTGCTGTTGTTGTTCCTCATCGTGCTTTCGTTTTCGACTAACGTCAACGTTCTCGCTATTCTCGTTACAAATCGATCGACATTTGCTGCAAAGAACTTGACGCGGCCTCAATCTTACAGTCGGTCTTGCATTTTTATATCTAGCTGGAGGATTTATACTTCTACGTAAGTCGACCTTAGTCGGACCACTAGCAATCTTTCTATCTTGGAAATAACTGAACCGTGCCGCGATAGTTGCCAATTTGTCGCCATCGGGATCCGGTACCGGTTCCGGAGGTTGAACACCACAGGGAAGACCCCTGGAAAATTTCAATAAAACATACCAACTTTTATTTTCTACTTTTTTATTTATTCTTTGTTCTATCGATACAACACTGACGAATAAAACTCAATACACAATACATAAAAATAGTTTGAAAACGTTTACATTAATTAATAAAAGTCAGCATTATATATGCCATCTTTCAAAATAAATTATCTTTTACGATAAAATATTGCACACTGGACTGATACATGAATTTAAAAAAAAAAACATTGCTATATCCTTTCTACCTAATCTTTAAATCTTATGTAACCGACAGAACATTTACAGTCAAATACTACAACCAATTCACCACAGCCTAGCCAATCTTATCTGGTGTCCCATAAAGCAGTGTATTTGAGCCATTACTATACCTAATCTACACGCCAGATCCAGAGGAGATAATTAGGGTTACATTTCCGGAAAATACAACCCTGTTAGCATTGGATAACGATCCCCTAAACTCGACTGATATACTCCAACGTCATTTGAACTTACTAGAAAAATGAAACGATATCAATGAAAATAAATAGACCCATGTAATCTTCACAGTGTCTAATAAATTACCTGTGGTCATCAGTGGGGAAGAAATTTTAATCAAGGATTCAATTTACCTGTTAAAAATTGTCAAAATTTGGAAATTTATTAATTGTTTCTAAAAAAAAAATATGTAAGACGTGTGTATTGTCAAGTTTTAAATCATCACTGCGTGTATAACTCAACCGAGGTAATAAAAAAAACTTATTAATGAACAAATAATAATCACCACTTTCTATTCATAGCAATTAGTCATTTCGTAACATTGTCGTTAATGAAATAATCGGTAAAGATAATTAAGGGAAATTATTATTTTTGTTTGTGTTTTTTTTTCTTCGTTTTTCCGATATCAAAAATGAAAATGATAGAAAGTTTATTGATGAGTGGGTATATCATAAATAGAAGTGATCGATGTTGAAAATTAATTAATCACGAGATAGGAATATATATAGATGTTAGATAGGAGAGATAAATATTGTAACAAGTATCTTCTGTGTTCTACAATAATACAAGCGGAAGGAATTCCGTTATCGCTTAATCGCTCGTTTTCGAAGCACCAATATTGATTTGCTAAAATCAGGATTGGGTAATGGTGGTGGTGGTGGTGGTGGTGGTGGCACCGACGAACATCGATAAAACGTTCGTCATTAGCTTTATTATTATCCATGAATTTAACATCTATCGCAAACCCACTAAAAGCGTTCTCATTTTTTAAATCTTGCTCTGTTTTTATATGAAAAAAAAAATATATGTATATATTATTTAACGTGTAATATGTAAACACAGGTGAAGGGGATTTTTATTCAACCGATGAAAAATATCTTCTTCCTTTTTTTCCTCAAAATCACTTGTGTTTTCTTCAAAATTATTTAAACAATAAGAAGAAGAAAAAATCATAAATTTATTTCAATAACTGTATTCTTTTTAAGACAGTTACCGATTGTGTTTTCAGTAAGGTTTCGTAATGGTGAAAAATGTCTGCGTAATACGCCGAGAATTCGTGTTCACGAGCCACAAGATTATTGGGCAACGTTACTGAACATGTACAACCCCTCCCTCTCTCTCTCTATCCCCACGACACACATGCACAACACTTATATATATATATTTCATTCGAACGATTTCGTGTGTATTCATAAGTATATATATATATGTGAATGTGTGTATGTAATAATCATATGACCTATGTATAATATATGTACATATGCATATGCATATAGGAACAGACAACCACGACGACGTATTGATTCTAGAGAACGAACAATGAGAGACAGACTCGGCTCAGTGTAACCCTATTAATATTTCGCAGCTTTTCCACCCCCCTGTTCCGGAAATAACATGTTCATATAATGACTATAATAGGTAAAAGAATTTCAAGAATTATTATATTATAATAAATTATTAAGTGTAAAAATAAAGGGCAAACTTATTCAGAACTTATTCAAGGACCTAATACAATTAATCAGATATATATTATTATAAATTATATTTATTATTAATTCAATATAATTATTCGGTACATTCATCAGGTATTATAAAAACTATACGATACCCCATTTTCGAGTTACATGGATGTGAATATGTGTGTGTATATCATATGTATGTACAATACGTCACACCTTCATCATGGTACGTCACGTTTCTACAGAATTACCTAACTTTTCGTGATAGCTTGAAACACCTATACATATATATTATCTTATACATTACCCGTATATCTGACGTACACAACTGATGCTTGCCTCCTCCCTCCTTTATTTGTCTGTCTGTCTGTCTGTCTCTTCCTATATTACAAGTGTTCATTAACTTACGCAAACGTTACACTTACATGAAAGAAAGGATACAAATATTTCATATAAAAAAGAGTAAACATCTTTTAAATAAAAATGATTCGCTTAAATTTCAAACTCGGCGGCATATGTCACGTGATACGATCGTCGAGCAAACGGAGAGAAAAAGAATATCTTTCTCGCGGTTTATGTTCGTTTCGCGATATCTCAGCAGTAAGATACCAGCTTGAAAACTCATTACTCATTTCGGGACGTAGTGTCAGTAATTGCACGTCCCTTAATTACTCTTCACAACGGTACCGTATATTCCACTGTCTTACACCCTGAAACCTAGCTTGGGGCCCTGGGAAATGAAAATGTTCAAAGATACCACCGTACCCCCTCTACTGTATATGCAGTGATGAACTAAACATAAAATCATTTTAAAAATTGATTAAGAATATTTGACATTGATTCTAATACACCATGATGTACTACGACCAATCAGGTGATATATGGATTTGTATATATTATTCTAGAATTACTTTTACATATTGTTGAAAATAATATGATCGAATTTTTTGAAATTTGTAAATACATTAAATAAGGTAGAACTTAAACAAGGTTTTTCTTTAATGATAAAATAAAATAAATCCAGACCACCAGGAAGGCCCCCAAAAAGATAGCGGGACAGCTGGACGTCAGTCTCCCAGAATGACCCAGCCCAATAAAACACAGGCCCCAGGTCTAACATAAGAAAAAGAAGAAGAAGAAAATAATATAAAAAATATAGCGAGTTTCGTTGTCAGTTAGTTATTTTTTCTTTAATCGTAAAACCAACTACATCTCCTCGTGCGTCTGGTATTTTCTGTTGACATTCCCGTTAAGATAATATTCACAATTAAAATAAATCATCATTAATGACGTATCATTGATCACGTCGCGTTTTACAATATTCACGAGTAACTATCGTGAATTTTATATCTTATTTTTTTCTCTTTCTTTCGTTCGTTCTATTTCCATCTATCTCGATCTCTTTTCTCGGTAATATTTGCCGTTTCGTGAGATATCAATTTTGTTACCAGAGCGTTATATAATTTTTGATACAATCCAACATTAATATTGAAAAATAAACAGCTTAAACTGATTTCGTTTACATGAGAATATTTATCACACACGAATATATATTAGGATCTTGAATAAGATCCATGTCAGACGCTAGCAGAATTTGGAAAAATATTACAAGTAGATTTAATAATAATATTAAACATTATCGAATAATAATTCTAAAAAAAAATAATAATGACAATGTGTATTTTTTATATACGAATAGAAAAAAGAAGAAGAAGAACGTGAAAAATGAAACCGAGGAAAACTATAAAATATTGTAGAAAAAAAAAATTGTTTCTTACTAGGCTATTAGAAATGATACACCCAATGGTGTGGTGTAGTCTTGTGCGGTGGTGTTGTAACTCGGCAAGCTGTTACTACATTGTAACTTTATGATTTCGTGCTACGCTATGCTTTTGATATTATACAAGTTAACCATGCAAACGATTACGCATAGAAATCCGAGTACAAAGAGACGAATAATCTACAACCATTTCAATAAAACTACTTTTCACTCATGCACGCACACTTTTGAACATTGAGACAAAAAATGTGGAATCTATGAACCGATATTAAGGAATTTTCACTCTATTCTTTTGTTTATTTCAATAATATTATTTTGTATTTTTTGTATACTTCGGTGATCAATCCTAACACAAAATTCCCACAGAATTCCAACGATATTCGTTCGTCATGAAATACAATTAACCCGTTTGACGTAACATCTGATACTTTTAATCGTATTGTACAACATTATTAACATTTTCCTACATTCAAATATATTCAATGAATATAATAAATAAATATATACCGTTAGGATTAAAACTGTTAGGTTTGGGCATGATATTGTAACCCATTTTACATTGGTACAGTTTAGAATATAATCAATAATTTTCGTATACATCTCTTTCTCTCCCCCTTCTTCCCTCATTTTTCATTTCTTATCTAACTCTCTGTTTCTATTTCTATCTTCATCTCGAAGGACAGAAAATGTGTGTGTGTGTGTGTGTGTGTGTATGAGCGAGAGAGAAAGAGACGACTTATCGATCGATGTCCTGAATTTACGATGCTTTTATTTTGCAGTGACGATAGCACACGCTAGTATTAAAACTTAATGACCATAGTATATCTGAAGGAATAATAACCACGTATACATATACTACCTCTATCACCCAATGATATAAGAAAACTATGACAAATGGCGAAACGAATATGGATTGACCACAAGCTATGATGTGTGTTCGAAAGAAACTGTCTGACGTGTCTAGTCTTTTTTTCTTTTCTTTTTTTTGTATAATTTCGAATAATAACGCAAAGAACTTTTCCTTGCATATATTTTTTGTTCGTAACATCTGTTTTGTTTACAATCGAGAAACATAATAATTGATCGAGGTGGAAAAACAAATGAGAGTTACTTTTCTGCTCGTGGAAACGGGACACAAAACTTATGTTGGAGTTTTTTTTTATTTTTTTTTTCTGGTCGATGATCGATCAATAAAATTACGAAAAGATAAAAGATTATGATGATGATAGTTGTTTTTCTAGATATTATTCATTTTGGTGTACAAATATTGAAACAAATTGTATTTTGTAGTAGCAATTCAAGTAGAAATAATATGGATATTTTATCGAAAAGTTGTCTAATTTTTCAGGAACACTGCTGAAAGAACAATATTATATCCGTTAAATATCCTTGAACTTACAACTCATCTGGGTTATTTACGAAACAAGTTCTTTCATCTTAACTCATGCGAAAAACATTGTAAGATATTCTTCTTAGGATGGTTTTACCAACTATGGTGTGTTATAATACAATATAAATCATGATTTTCGTCTGAACGGATATCCGTAAACGAGCGTAGAACGATGACGTGTCTGGTTAAAATAATACCAGAGAAAATTCCGAGAGAGAGAGAGAGAGAGAGAGAGAGAGAGAGAGAGAAAGAAAGAGGGAGAGGAACCTAAAACGTTGTTTGAGCAAATTCCTTATCTCTGGTTTATCATCTAAATGAGATTTCACTCGTCACTGGTATTACTACATCCTTAATTGCGAACCCGAACGAATAATTATCGTCCTACGTATTCAGTAATATATTTATACAAGTATGTATAATATTAAACTGATGATGCTGATGTAGAGTCACTAATACTTGAATGTTATATTGTTCCGCAGCTATTCAAACATTCAATATTATATTAGTTAGTGCACGTGAAATATCGGATTTTGTTTTACACGCGACGTTTGTTTCCTTGTTTTTATTATACTTTTGTTTTTGGCATAATCTCGTTTAAGCATCTGAAAGCATTGGTGGAAGCGAATCAAACTGTATCCACGAGGGAACTTGCTACTAGGATGAAAGTTGACCGTACAACAATAATGAATCATGAAAAGTTTATCGACAAAAGTATTATTTAAAAATCACCCCAGATTTCATTCTAAAAGATGATTATTCTAAAAAGAATAGGTATTAAATAAACGATCAATGATCGAAGCAACGAAGGAATCCTTAAGAACTCTCTCAGTTGCAAATAGGGGACACACGACACACGATTGATTATGATACTAGGTTTTCCTAGTATGATTCTCAATGGTGGTGAACAATGTGCGTCAGCCGTTAGACTTACGTATAATTAATTGAACTACGTTACCTCGTTTGCCTATCTGTCGGATCCCTTAGCCTCAGTGATATATGCTTCTTCTTAAACGATCGATACAACGTATATCTTATTTAATTTTGTATTTTTTCAAATCTTTCTTCAAGATTTGATATTTCGTCAAATCATTATTCGATATTTACAAATTAAAAAAACAATAATATTGGGAAGATAAACTTACTTTTGATTTTCGTGTGTACGTAAAGTGTGTTGGATAGGACGTAACATGTGTTGTATTTCTCTTTGTACCGGGTGTACGACGAACAAGTACAGCAATCGATTGTTAAAATGGCAGAAAAATCAACTTGTTCGTTTCTCACAGTGGATTTTTTTATTCTTCTTCTTCTTTTTCTCTTTATTTTTTTATCGAACCAAACGATAAGAGACTCGAACACGTTGGAAACGCTTTTGCAACTTCTATACTCTCGTTTTTCTACCTTGCCGGAAACTTGCCACGAACTACGTTAGGTTCGTTTCATTCTATTCTACGCTTGAGAACAATGGAGTTCGACGTTTCACGAACAACTCTTTCTTTCTTTCTTTCTCTCTCTCTCTCTCTCTCTCTCTCTCTCTCTCTGTGAAAACCAAGGAACAACGAGAGTCCATTAATTATTGTTCGTTCAAAATTTGTTTCTTATTTATTTCTGTTCTTTTCTTTCCAATTGTAAAAAATTTCTCATTTTTTTTCAACCCCTTCCTCACTTACGATTAAATCTCGAAAAATTGTACACGCGCAAGAGACAATAAAATTTCATTGCATGGATCCAACTGGCATAGATTTATCATAAAATAAAATTGAAATTTATTTTGATATTAATATGTGAAAATAATCAGAGAGAGAGAGATGGTGAGAAAGAGAAAAGAAATAAAACTCGAGTAATTTTATCCTCAACCAAATTAACAACACCATTAACCTCTTCCCCCCTCCCTATAAGAGTGGTAATTCGTATTTCTCTACTTCATCCTAATTTCAAGAATAATCTTAGGTGGTGGTATTGCTAAGAAATCTTCCCCTTCGGCAAAGTTGCCAAAAGGTAACAATGACGAACGAATGAAAAAGAGGAGGACAGAAAACGAGTGATAGAGAGAAATAGGTGAGTGAGTGAGTGAGTGTATGGTGTGGGTGTGTGTGTGTGTGTGTGTGTTTGACAGTGGAAAAGATAGAAAGAGAGAGAAAGATAGGACAAATCGTTACTTTCCTTATCGATCGGCCACTCGTTTACGACATAGTACGAAATAAAAGTAAAAGAAAGAATAAAGGAGCAAGGAGGAAGAGGAGGAAGTGGAAGGAAGGAAGGAAGAGATGTGGGGCTTGAAAAAAGCAAGCTTTTCCAGAATCTCGTAAAGCTCTGCGTAACGTTTAACGCGATGCACCCAGTCCAAGTGAGAAAAAAAAAAGAAAGTAATAAAATACGATAAAGAAATGAATAAACAAAGAAAGAGAGAGAAGGAATATACGATCACTCGTAACATTTGTCCCTTGTTACCGATAGAGTAATACGATCTTTTATTTTATTTTCTGTATTTTACTTTACGAACTTATCTATAAAAAAAAATCAGCGACTACTTTAAAAGGACGAAACATTAGTTGAAATAATTATGAAAGAAATTAGAATAGAAATCCCCATGTTTAGGTCTTGATAGCCCGATTGAAATAACGATTTATGATGAGTGGACTGTTATGTAGACGGTCTGAATGACAGAGAGAGACGGAGAGAGACCGGAAGAGGCCTCTAACATATCACACACGCACACACACACAGGACAGATACATGCTATGGGCCCTAACAAAGGGCATCTCTTTGAGGTGATTCACCTCTGACTCTGACTCTGACGACGAAGACGATGCGAAAAAAGAAGAAACGGTGACAAGAAGAATATCTGTCATCTACGACACGTTGAAATCATTGACAACACGTTCCCTTGAAATAATGACTCCTAAATCGTTGTTGATCAATGTATCAAGGATTCAAACTCTGTTAGGTTTTCAAAAGAAATGGATGATTGTTAAGAGAAAGGGAAATAAAGAGAGAAAGAGATAGAACTATGTAAAGTGTGGAAACAAGGATGAGGAGAGGAGGAGGTGGAGGAAACCGACCGACGGCCGTCGCTCGATGTGAAACATCAGCAAAAAAAACATAAGCCTTTTTTTTATTATTTTTTTCTTTGGTTCGAATCTTCCATGGATTCTAATTTTCACGTTTTAGATATTTAATTGATCCAGCGTTAATCCTTGATGTTTATTAAATTCATTAATGATAAATACAAAATAAAAAACAAGAAAAGAGAGAAATTGAAAAAAGAAGACACACATGTATATACATTTTAAATTTTAAAGAAAGATAGCAAAATAAAGAGAGTAGGGAGGAAGAGAGAAGAGTACCAAAGGAAACAACGTGTACAATTGTTGGAGAGAGATGGATAGAGGGATGCGAGCACGAGGTGCATGCACGTCGTGCCAGTTGTGTGACACGCGTAAAAACACCACCCACGAAGACCTACAACAGCAGAAAACATGGTCCATACACTTACACAAAATATAAAAATACTTTTAAAGTATATACATATATATATATAAAAATATGAAGGATAGGATCAAGCAATATAAAACTTACTCACTGATATTTTGTATAATATATACTGAAGGGGGTATGATGTGACACACAAAGAAAAAGAAGAATATGCATATAGATGTGTACACGTAACGCGCACGTATATATACACACATATACGTATATATATACACATGGGCCACGCGCACGTACTACACACGAATAACATTTACGTACCTCTTGGTAGCGTCGAGGAGCGCACCCTGGAAACACTTGGCACCATGAGCGAAGGACACGACGAGGATATCCGGCAGGGCGGACTCGACGGTGACGAGGATCTTGTCGCCCCTGGCGAGCACCGCCACCGTGTCCGCCACCACCGTCGCCGCCATCTTGACTCGAGTTAGAAATTATTGCTACTACTACTTCTCCTCGCGATCGTCGCTCTCGGGCCCGTCTTCTTTCTCTCTTTCTTTCTTTCCTATTCGTTCGTTCGTTCGTTCGTTCGTTCGTTCGTTCGTTCGTTCGCTCGTTCGCTCGTTCGTTCGCTCGTTCGTTCGTTCGTCTATGTCTTGTTCTCTCGCTCCCTCGTGCAGTTGCAAGCTCACTTACTCACTCGCACTCGCACCCTCTCTCTCCCTCTTTCATTCACTCTACTCTCCACATTCACTCACACACATACAAACACACACACTCCTCGCTCACTCTTACTCTTTCTTTCTTTCTCTCTCTCGTAGAGATGAGATGACGCGAGGAGCGGCTTGGGCTACCTCGCTCGCCTCCGTGTCTGTAGAGGCCATGGCCCGACGAAAGCACACAGTGCACGCTACACCACACCGATGGCCGCTGCCATCTTCGTACGAGCTATACTTTCATTGGAGGGGGTAACGATGCCAAGATAGTAGGGACAAAACTCTACGAACACCGACTGACGCGCCACGCCGCGTACAGCTGGCCGTCGTTGACAGTGCCGTCAGTTTACCCTCCACCCCGCCATCGTACCAACTCTCTACTCATTACTGTAGTATCGTTTCTTTGGTACCCTGGGCGTAAGCTATATTTTTTTCATAATTTTTTCGTATTTTCTTTTATCAAATAATTACTTAGTTTTACAAAATTAGTCGACCATTATTCAAATATGTTTTTCAAAGAAACCAATCGTAATATTCTAGGTCCATTTCTTTCGTTTAACAACCTCTTTCTCGCGAGTTTTGTCTTTATTTTCAACTATTTTGCGTTTTGGCACCTTTGACGATGATAACAGAGACTTCTTTTTCTTCTTTTCTTCTTTTTATTGCAAATATAAAATTTACGTAGGTGTATAGGTGTTTTACGTAAAACCTATGTTTCTCCCGTAACGCTCGTCGATAAAAATATTCTTGCGCAGCCTCTTCGTTTGAGTTATTACGTAAGTTTCCCTTTCCCTTCTTGGCCAGAATACAAAAAAATATTTCCTGTAAGACTAAAGGTAAAAACAAAAAATAAAATAAACAAAAAAAATCCTTGACATCATATCCTTCGCGAATACCTACTACGAAATATTTCAGATATCACAAATACCCAAGAAAGCTAAGGGGTTTGCTTCGAATACCCTCCTCTGTGATATTTCATGAAAATGAAAATATCTCTGCATAATTCAAAAGAATCAAATCGAATAAATACAACTATTAACAAAAGTAAAATAACAAATGTTATTTGGATTTTAAATCAAACAAGAAACTACATTTTAAATAAACAATCCGTTCATTCGTGTATCGCATACACGATTGTAATGCTAATTTATTTTAATTGCACGAACAAATAAATTAACAAACTATAGTTAACTTTTGCACAAACTTTTATACAAACGATTATACAAACTTTTATATAAACTTTTGCACAATCGATTATATTTATCGTCATAAATAATAACGATATATAGTTAGTTACAGTTGTACGTTCCTGGACAGAGAGCATGTTTCAGGACTGTATTAACTAAAACGATTACCCCGAGCATTAGAGAAAATTTACTCGTTGCAAAAAAATACGACCGATCGAAATACGACGAGGAGGAGGATGAGCAGGAGGAGAAGGAAGAGAAGGCGGTGGAGGAGAAAGGGGAGAAAGATCTTGGAGTATCCCAAAATTAGCTTTATTTTGTTCAAGATTCTTTCATTTGCGTCCTACCATTCGTTTTTAAAGGGAACGTTTTATGTTGAAAGACACGGGGGTCGAAATCAAATACTTTTAAAGTAAGATTTACTTTCACACGATGTTCTCTTTCTCTCTCCCTCTCTCTCTCTCTCTTTCTTTCATTCATTCTTGATGGACAACTCATACATGCTATCTAAAAGCATTCTTTTCCTTCGTATACATACATACACACATACACACACATATATATATATATATATATATATATATATTATGGGGACAATCTGAAAGAACAAGACCCTGTTCCCTCTATACAGAAAAGAATTCTGCTTCTAAGATTTGTTCTATCGTCAGGGTCGCCTATCCAGGGACCAACCAGACGCTCTAACTATTCTAATTTTTAAAAAATGATGTTAATTTAACTAACAGAAAATATTGGATCCTTTTTAATGTTATATAAAACATTGGATATAATAAAATAGTTCAGTCAGCTGATACGCTACATACGATATTAAAATACTCCAAATATCGACATATTATTTATTAATCAATCAGATACAGAACTAAAAACGGTAACGAGTTTAATCGATCGATCTTTTCTCTCTTTCTATCTCTTTGAAAGTTGAGGCATTTTCGAATTTTCGTCGTATCCAGTCCCCTGGACGTTTTTAACTACTTTATTGGATTGACCTCTGTAATACCGATTACGCTAATAATTTAATAATCCTTTCGAAAACGAATGATAAAAAATAGAAAAAAAATAGTAACATGGGAGTGCGTGTAAGTGTGTTGTAAGCTTCGAGCCAGCACGTAAAGGAGGTCGAGTTCTACTTTTACATACACACAGAATCACGATAAATATATATATTTACACAAATGTATTTATATATATATATGCATAAAAATGCATCCGCGGATGACATCGCCTGGAATATGCAATCGCGTATTTTGCGGTACACCTGAAAAGATTTCGAACAAAAGCGAATTGGTGTGTGCGTAAGGCTCGGGAGGAAACAAAGGAACATTCTCTAATATATGAGAATGTGTTAGTGGTGGTTCTCGTAGTCGATGAAATTCGTGCGTATTTTTTGTATTCTCCTATCCTATGCGTATATTTTTCTAAACCATTTTTCAAAATAATACATTTCTTTCTCTCCAATGCTAATCGTTGTATATCAAAAATTAAATAAAAAATAAGAAAGATCGAGAGATCTTAAAAGGTCAAGTAAAACGTGTCCCATGCATTTATAGTTTGCAAAGTTTATTTCATTTTAATAACAATATAATAATAATTAAATTAAGATGTTGTTTCGAATCGACAGTTTCTATACATGTTTCACTCTTTCTCTCTCTCTCTCTACTTGTAGTTTATTTTATTAGTTTTCGCTAACGTCTTAATATTGCAATTCGATGCATATAAAGATTTTGAGTAAATGCGTTATGCGAACGAATCTTCTGTTACTACGATAGTGCCAATAACGTTGCGCAGCTCCGAGAAATGCGCGTTCATATCGAGCGTTTTCGGTACCCCAGAGTATAACAAGAATGGCAGTTTCGATTAGGTTCACACATACATATACACCGATAGATTGAAGTATTCGTACAGTAGAAATGTATTTCGGTATTCATACTATACAAATATTTAAATTCATTAACGCATACAACAAACATACGTACTACATATATGTACGTAAGATGGTTAATAAAAAGTATGTTATTTAAATTTATTGAAAATTCTGCAATATTAATAATCTATCTCCATTTTTTGTTTCCGATCATATCATTAATCTACGGTACAAATATTTTACATACGTGCAAATAATACGTAATTACATAAATCAGACTTTTTAAAAATGATTATCTAATTTTAATCTCGATAATAAATAAAACTATCAACGTAGATGCATCCTATATTCTAAATATGGTATATTATTTAACGCATAAAACAAGATACTATTTCTTATCAGGGAAACATTCATATCTCTCTAAGAATAAGTGGGGTATCATTTAACGCGGCAATAACTTGAATAACGATCTATTTTGCACTATTTATCAATTCATTTATTTATCTAAATACTTCATCTCTCTCTTCCTATTTAATGTTTTTTTTTTTTTTATTAGAAAAATACAACATTTGAATATTTCACGTTTAAAAAGATATATACTTTGGAATAATAAACGATTATTTAAATACGATTGTGTAATAATTGTAAAAAAAGGTATAAAAAAATGAGAATTAAAAGGAAATAAATTCTGATCGAAACAATGATTAATAATCATGTCAGAAAGGTGATAAAGGAAGAATAAGAATAGGAATAGGAATAAAATATAAAATCAAGTAAAACGGGTGGGGTTTAAAGTATGGAAGGTGGTGGTGGAGCCAGGGACGTATCGAGTAAAGACGGCAATATTCGGGGGCCGCCAGTTTAACACGTTCTCGCGTTGACGTCAGACAGCCGGAGCCAACAGAAGCTCCAGAGAGGTGGTGGTACGCGTTCAACGGGTAAGCTCATCTAACGATAAATACAACCAAAATTAATACACTCATCAGTTTTATATAATATCTCCAACTTATTGCGTAATATGATGATAGTTGTCTGTGAACAATCTAACAGAGAATGTTAAGATTTTTGCATCGGTGTTCGGTTGGTTTGAAGTTACGTTTTAATCAAAGAAAAGAGACAGACCCCTCCCTCCCTTCATTCAACATTGTGTCAGTTAAGATTTCAAAATTCATAAGAGACAAATAGAAAGAAAAATATACGAGAAAGAAATAAAGATGAGCAAAGATTCTGTTTCAAATTATTAATAATCTTTTGCGTCCTTGGAACGATGAAAATCTGACAATGTAAACACGTGAATTATTTTTTTTATATTTCGCAGATAGTGCACGACGAACATGATCGATGTTTTCCGAGGGTATACCGTTGTCATTCATTCGTATGTATATTTTCATCTGTCGCTATGTGAGAAGTAGTCATTCAGGGAGTGATTCTATGATAGTATATATCTAGTTGCGTATTAAGTAACAAATCTTAAAAGATAACAACATCAACTATTGCAATTATCTTTTTTCTCGCTCGTATTATGCAGCAGTCAGACGCATATATATCGCGAATAAATAGAATGGAAAGAAAAAATATTCAACAAGGATTCAGCCGATCAAAGTCAGGGCCCGGCCTTCTCGTGACACCGAATTTACACCGAATTTACACGAACGCTGTCCGATGCGCTCCTGATGCATCACGTGATTAACGTAATTCAAACTAATCGATGATCGATTTTCAGTTTTCTTTTTATTTATCTCCATGTATATATCATTTTATATAGATTTTTATGTATGTATGAATGTATTGTTGTATACACATACTTGTCCCAAAGTGTAAATAGAGATTTAATTTTATAACCAAACCGCGCAACATTGAAATGAATTTAATTTCAATTATTGCATATGTGTACTTAATCCTATCTTAAATTTTTCAGATAAAAATATACTTATTTGAGTTTGAAATTAGGAAGCATAATGACCAACGAAAAATTGGATTTGGATAAGCCACTTTGGGATCAGAGTACCTTTTCAGGTAGATGGAAACATTTTGCCTGGGTTACAGATTTTCGTTCTTGCATAGTATCCGAAGAAGAAATAATTGCTGCTAAGAAATTATGCGAAGATTACAGGCAAGTTGAAATTCCTTTGAAATTTCAATGATAATTAATTACGATATGATTAAAACAAAACAAAAGAAAAATCAATCGAACGTTACAAACCTTTTTCTTTCTTTTATTGAAATATTTCGAATATTTTGAATAATCATCATCGAATGATATTGTTTCACAGACTTGGAAAAGAGCCAGCTAATACTACCAAAGAAGAAATCATCTATGCCAAGAAGCTTTACGAGTCGGCCTATCATCCGGACACTGGTGATATACAAAATGTCTTTGGTAGAATGTCCTTCCAGGTACCAGGTGGTATGGCCGTGACCGGTGCCATGCTCCAATTCTATAAGTAAATAACATTGACCTTTTTATTTTATTATCGATGATTACTTTTAAAAATTATATTGTCCATTTTTATTTCTTACACGTTTGATTTGATCGAGAAACAAAAATGATTTCCAACTTATTTGCGAAAGAAATATTCTTACAAAATTGTTCTTTTTGTTTCTCATTTCAGAACAACCACAGCGGTAGTTTTTTGGCAATGGGTCAATCAATCATTTAACGCACTCGTCAATTATACCAATAGAAATGCAAACAGTCCAGTAACGCCAAAACAATTGGGTGCAGCTTATGCAAGTGCAACAGCAGCAGCAATGATAACAGCGATAGGATGCAAATCTTTTTGGGAGAAAAGGGCAAATCCATTGATGGCAGTTAGTTGATTCGGGTCAAATCATTATCTATTATCAAAACGTTGTATATTTAACGGTAACAATGGATAATCCGTTAATCTTCGCAGAGGTACGTGCCGTTCGCTGCTGTGGCTGCCGCTAATTGTGCAAATATACCGTTAATGAGACAAAATGAGATAATCAATGGCATCGAAATTACAGATGAGAATGGTCGAAAACTTAGTAAATCGAAGGTACAAATATTTTTCCTTTCTTCCCCCTCTTCTCCCAACTTCATTTTTATTCTCCTAGGAATATAATACAAAAATATTAGTAATATTAATTAATATTTCATTTCAATTGAATTTCAATTGAATTTCAATTCAAAAGATAGCCGCTGCAAAGGGCATCAGCCAAGTCGTTATCTCGAGAATCATTATGTGTGCACCTGGCATGTGTAAGTGTGGCCTTCGAAAAATAAGATATGCTTTGTGTATATATATATACGTATACATAAAATAATCAAATATATCATTTCAGTGATTCTTCCGCCCATAATGGAAAGATTGGAGAAATACGCGTGGATGCAAAGAATTAAACTTTTACATGCGCCGATACAAGTAATGATGGTTGGTTGCTTGTAAGTAGAATTTTCTTAACGCAATTTCTTACTTTTTCTTCTCTAATTTAAACTCCATTGATATTTATACAATCATTGATGATATTTTTTTTCAGCTTAACGTTCATGGTGCCAACTGCTTGTGCGTTGTTCCCCCAAAATTGGTAAGTTTACTTTTTTAACAGACAAACCAAACAAACAAATAGAAACAAAATCATCGAAATGAAATCTCTAATGGTCATAAAAGAAAAGAGAAGTATCATTGTCGAAGTTTTCGTATCAATATATTGTTTCTTCTTAGTTCGATCGCAGTCAGTACTTTACAACGATGGGAACCAGAAAGTTACGAACTTTTATTGAAGAATTCCGAAGGAAAAGATATACCTAAGTATCTTTATTTCAACAAGGGATTATAATACGCTCAAAGAGATTCTTCTCTCACCAAAGACGAATAATAACAATTTACGTCCTGTCGTTTTTAAGTTCCTCGTGATGAAAGAAAAAAAATACTTCTTAGGATCGATCTTTTAAATAATCTCGATAGAATTGAGAATTATATTTAGATCGATGTCGATGAGGAGAGGATAGCGATGATAATGAATAATTTCAATTGTAGATATTGTACGGTGCTATTTGTTGTACACATCGAAGTAATTTCTTATTTCTTTATTTTTCTTTATTTTTCTTTCTAATCGTCTATACGTTTATATACCATAAAGTTAGATGATCACGTAGTAGACGAATTTAATCGATAGTTTCTCAGGACAGATTTACTACAAATATTGCATAGAAACGTTATCGTTGAAAAGTCAAGCCATGAGAATAAACAATTGACAATAAATAAATCGGTGCTTTGTGCTATAGAAAGGCATTTATCCTTTTGTCTTTCGTATGCTAGTTACGCGCAAACGGAAGGTGAAAGGAATAAAAAAAAAGAAAAAGAATATCGTTTAATTGAGAATAAATAAGTATGCTTGTTAATTACTTTTAAACGATTATCTACAACTTGACATATCTTTTAGTTCTTGCGTTTCATATATTGAAATAAAGTCAACTAAACTAACTAGTCACGTTGCATGAGAGAAAACACGCCGACTGATACTTAGAACGTCGAATTAAAACGTATGAAGATATGATGATAATTAAAAAGTCAAGGAAAAAAAAGGAAAAACCAAAAATATGCTGCCATGTATATTTATTTTTTAGTAAAGTCTCAGTACATATTACAAAAGAAATTGTATCGAGAAGGAGATTTTGTTCTATTTTTAAATTTATTACATATCCTTCATCACTTGGTATTTGATATATTATTTATTATCAATTATCGTTATTATTTTTTGTCTCAAGTAGAAATAAATAAAAATTGCGTTGGTTTATATGTTAGGCCTAGAGTGTCTGGGTTGTTGATTCTGTTGCGGCATGTATCCGATACGTTCGTGAATTTCATTTTGTGGAACTTTTCCATTCCAAGAAGGAGGATTAAAATTTTGTTGCCTCTCAGCTTCCTTCTTTGCTTCATGTGCCTTTTTCATAACTTCGTATTCCTGCAAGTCGTCCAATCGCAACTCGATTTTCGTTGGATTACGTCGAATCATTTTCTTATTTCAATCCTATTTCAAAAATAATCTGCGAAAACGTCATTACGATTACGTTTAATTTTTGTCTTATAAGATTTTACCCCTATCAAATAATAATAATAATAATAAAAATATTATTGGACGTTTTTATCAGTAGCCAATGAACGTGCACATTCATTCAAAGAATATCGAATGAAAGAACACGTGGTGTCGTAATTTCATTTGAATTGTTTTTTCTAATATTCCTTTTATTTATTTATTTATTTATAAATGTTAAAATATTAAATGGATTTAAATATTATTAAAATAATTGTTATATTAAAATAATGACTAAATATTCAAATTAGAAGAGATAAATTAAAAAGAAAAGAAATTTGATTTGAAATTTATGGCAGAGAAGTGTCCCTAGAAGGACAAAATATGATTTATCTGTATACGGACCTGACGAGGTCCGCAACATGGCGGACAATATCGGAATAGAGTACTGAGCAGTATTCATTTGGAATTATGCTGAATTTATTAGAATAAATTAATAACTGATTCCCTTATTTTCCAATCGTATGATATTTATTTCTTAGGAAATTAGATTCGAATTAATTAGAAAATTCGTACCAATTTTGATATTGTTTAACTTAGAAGAATATGCGGGTAGAACGATACTTCTGACCGTCGTAAACACGTTTCCGATCGAGTGCTACAATTTTCGTTAATTCTTCTACGGCGGCGAGCACTTTCCTATTGTAAATAATTCATTATTATAAATCAAACAGCGCGAGGAAGGTAACGTCGGTTCGAGAGGATGCTTTACTTAGAAGATTATGTCGAAAGTACGTAAAAACAAGGCGTGCTTCGTATTATCCTGCTTCACGAGAAAAACTTACTAACCTTTCCGAATACACCCTCTATCTGATAGAAAACATTTCATAATTTATTTTGGAAATTTTTATCTATTTCCATGTTGCACCTTAGAGATGAAAATATCACAAATGACGCAATCTTATTTTTATCCAGGAACGAATTTATCCATAATATCAAACTATTAACCCTTTACTTGTACACATTGTTTCATAATTCATAGGTTATGAAGATATTTGTCGAATGATTAGTAGAATTGTTAATAACTCTTTTAAATTATTTTTCTTTCCAAACATATTTTAACAATAATACGAATAATTTCTACATATATATGCGATCGAATATTATTATTACATATTATTCAATTATATTTGTCTATTGTAATGTTATTTCATTTGGTTATGTTGACCCTACTAATGAATAATTTTGTAGTGATAGAGCATCTCCCACAAGAATTAAGGGACCGATTCACTGAAATGAGAGAAATGGACTTAGGTGTACAAAGTACGTATTTTATACGATGCTTTAATACCTATTTATATAAATTAGTATGTATAGAAAAAGAATATTTCTTCTGTACCCTCTTGATGTAGCAGGGGCTGTTTTATAACATTATTTTGGTATTCTTTTCAGATTCTATGGATAGTTTAGAAAAAAAAGTTAAAACATTCTTTTTAAATGCCAAAAAGATGAAGCCTAACGAAAAGGAAGCAGAGTACGAAGCTATTAGAAAAGAATATTATAAAACTTTAGAAGATGCAGATGAAAAAGTACACTTAGCCAATGCCATGTACGATTTAGTAGACAGATATTTAAGAAGGCTGGATCAAGAGCTGCATAAATTTAAAATGGAACTAGAGGCCGATAATAAAGGAATAACTGAAGTTTTGGAAAAGAGATCTTTGGAGTTAGATCAACCCTCTACGAATAGCAGTCAGAAAGAAAATCATTATAGTTTCACGCCTAGTAGATCGCGAGACAATCATGGCCATTGTAAGTTGGGCGTAGATATTAATTATATGTCCGATTTTAATCTGTATTTAATTTTTGTATTATAAATAATTAAACGATTATTTTACAGCTCGATCAGAGAAAAGGAGAGATTCCAGTACGTCTTCTACTTCTATAGAGAAACGATTAGCGATAGATAAAATTCCTCCAAGTCTTCCCGAGTCCCGGCCCACGTCAACTAATTCCGGACCAATAATAGCACCAACAAGTGTACCATCAACCCCATCTGCTATTGTCAATTCAGTTGGCTCTGTGAGCTATAATCTTGGTCATATAGGCGCTGGCGGTAATGCCATAGCAGCAGCTGCTTCTCAAGCTATAGCTGCAACTCAGCAAATGCAACAAGGCAGGCGGACGGCTAGTTTAAAAGCTAGTTACGAGGCCATTAATACAGGCGGTGTCCATGCTGCTGAATTTAGTAGGGAATTAGCTGGAGCTGCTCAGACTGCTATCGCAGCTATCCAAGAAACAACTAAAAAGCATAAAAAGTATGTATGCAGCCCATATAAAATGATTTTCATTTAAAATATTCAATATTTAACGCGGTGTTTGTGTTACAGAAAAGTAACTGCCATTCCAAGCTCAAGTGTCATTGCTGCCACAGTTCAACAACCTGTATCACCACCGATCGTAACGACGACAACGACAGCGGCGGTCACGGATTCGGATAATCCAGATTGGACGTATGATCCTAATGAACCAAGATATTGCATATGCAATCAAGTATCCTATGGAGACATGGTTGCTTGTGATAATTCAGACGTAAGATGATGATCTTATTATTTATAAGCCATTTTTTCTTTCATTTCTATTTTTCATTTAATATAGGAAATATTTATCTCTTCGGTTTTTAGTGCCCTTTCGAATGGTTCCACTACCCATGTGTTGGTATTACTGCACCACCAAAAGGGAAGTGGTACTGTCCTCAGTGTACATCTTCTATGAAGAGACGAGGAGGTCGAAAAAATTAGTTTCACTACAATTAGTGAATAAGCTATAAGGATGGTTTGCTACACTACCTCTTAGGAACTGTTTATCGGGTACCAACTTAGTTAGGAATCTGTTAATTTTCATTTTATATGACTTTTTAAACGTGTTAAGGTCATAAATTTTCATTCGTTCTTGGTCTTGCTTATTTAAGCTTTGAGTTTTTGTTCAGTTAAGCAGAAACCCTGACCAAGGAAAAGAAGTTTAGTGAAACATTTCATCTTTCTCGCTGGACTTTTTGTTTTTTTTACTGCGTTTTGTAGGAGAACTTAAGGAAGTCGGTTGAGATGATGCGAACAGTAATTAATAAATTCACTGTTAAATTTTATTATTCAACTTTTAATCCATCTTATTCTTCTCCTTCTTACTTGTTTTTTTTTTCTTCTTTTTATTTTATCATCATCATCATCATTATCATCATCATCATCATCATTATTATTATTATTATTATTATTATTATTATTATTATCATCGTCATCATCATCATCGTCGTCGTCATCATCACCACCGTCGTCGTCTAAGATAATTTATAAACTTTTCGCATCATCCTACACCGTAACCACTTGTAGCTAGTTTCTATAAATTCACATTGGAAAATAAAACTTTTTCCTCTCGACTAAATATACGATCTATGGGACTGATAATAATAATATTATTAATAATATACTAATAATAATAATAATAATAATAATAATATTAATAGAAGGAATACGAAATTAATTTTCTCGAAAATTAAATAAAATAAAAATCTCATCTGATATGATATATAATTATTAGTTTGAACAAGGCTTAAAATAGTCAGCTCGATTAATTCGTTAATTGTTCTTAAACGAATCGATCAGCAAGGCTAATAAAAAAAATTCTAACATACGTGTTTTACGCTTTCAAAGGGGGAAAGAAATGTATTTAAAAAGATTTAAAAGACCGGGAGTAAAAAAAGAAACAAAGCGCAAGAAAAAGAAAGAAAGAAAAGAAGAAAAAAAGAAGAAAAAAAGAAGAAAAACTTGTAGCGATTTCGTGTATAAAATAAAAATTGAACGATGTGCAGTAATACTTCAATTCATTACTAGTTTGTTTATTTTTATTAGATACAAATTTGCCAACATTATACTTTTAAAACTCCTATTTCATTGGAACGAATAATCGTTTTTCTATTTTTTCATTCATTAGAAAAATGATCGTTTTTTTTGTTTCCCCTTCGCATTCTTCATTTCATTTGATTAAAAACTAATAATAATGATTTTCTAACGAAGAAAGTATTAATTTCTTCTTATTATTTTCCTTTTTCTTTTCTATCGTGTAGAATATTTAAAAAGAAACAATACAAAATAAAAATTATGCCTACTACTTGCCCACGAAGACGTTTCGTACGTGTCGGTGCAAAGAAACCGTGCGACCATTTACTAACTTCCTACGAACGTTCTTATTATTATCAAAGTCCAAGTCCATGGTCATTACAAAAACAACCACAACATAAAGTAAGATTTAAAACCGAGCTTGAAAGCAAACCATCGAAGGGTGAGGAATTATTCTTGAAACATAATTACACGTCGTCCTACAATAAAGATTACGAATTAAAATTAATCAAAGACCGATCTGAAACTTATCGAAGATCATCGATAGCCGCTAAAACTACGTTGAAAAATTTGTATGAACAATTTTGGAAGGATCCAGTACGACCGTTAACCTATTCGACTACCACTGGTTAGTCGTGATTTCTGTTCTCTTTCTTATCTCCCTTCAAACTCATCAATCTCAATCATATATTAATTGAATTAGTTGTATAAATTCAAAATTTAAATCTAAAATGATAAGGGTCGACTTACATGAGAAGAACTATTCCATTCGGGTCAAGGACGTTATCACAGACAAGTCCTACAGAAGATGCAATTTGTCCAATAGTAAACACTGGCAAACACGAATTTCCTACGATATCCTCCAACGAATTTAGTTCTTGTAAACATTTAGATCCATTAGTAAGCACCAACAAAATGACTCACATTGATTTTACATCGAATAAAATAATTGATAATGTTGTTGGAAGTAATATTAAGAAACAATCTAAATGCCATAACTTCTTATCTAAAAGTGTACCTAAGAAAGGTCCTTTATCTTTTCCACGTTGTACTCCTAATCCTCCTTTGATTTATCCGAAAAGATTATGCACAATACCGTATAAAGGATATACAAGCACTTACAAAACACATTACGATTATGTACTAACGAATTTGATATCTCGTCACGCTGTTACAAGATTTCCGACTGTTTTCAAATTGTCGCGGAACGATATTTACAAGACACCTTCGATGTATCGTACTGAGCAATGTCACGTGGGCACTGGTTGGCCAATTAGTGCAGCTATAGATCAAGGAACAGTTAAAGTGCATCCTAGAAAAGATGCACATTTTCAAACTTCCATTTAAAATTTTTCTTTTTCTTAGAAACGTTTATCCTATAATTTACAATATAATATATCGAATTGTTTAAAGTTGTTCATCAACTTTGATTGTAGCGAAGAATGCGAACAACATATAAACTATAATTGCAATTTTTTTTTTCAATCTAACTTTAATTACAAAAAGAAATAAACTTTTTTTCGACCGAGGGTGAAAACTTTTCAACCTACCTATGTAAAAATTATACCACACTGATATTGTCTTTGATTATTAAATATCGAATTATCGAATTATCGAATTATCGAATTAATTTTCTATATTTTTAAATTGATTTATTAGAAAACTAAAGATATTTTCGTATGGACATAGATTTATGAAAAAGCAAAGAATAAAAAAAAGAGATATAAATAAATAAAGATGCGAAAATAAGTTGATGGAAATGTCGAACAAGGATATAAAATTAAAAGATTGCAATTTGGAAGAACGAATAAACGTTAACGAGTCATTATGGGATCAAAATACTTATATCGGAAGATGGAAACAAATGGCTTTCATTAGCGATTTCCGAACTATTTTTGTGCCGAAAGATAAATTATTTAAAGCTAAGCAACTTTGTCGCGATTATGCGTGAGTAATAATAACAAATATACAGATGTGTTTTTTTGAGAAATTTAAAAAAAAGCTGCTTCTATGTTAGGCGCGAAAACTTTCAACCCACCCTTGTATATGTATCGTATATATATTTATTATATAAAATGTATTGTAAGATATAAAAAGAGTTAGATTCTAGGCTGGGAAATGAACCAGAAGATTTGACAAAAAAAGATATTGTTTATGCGAAGAAACTTTACGACAGCTCCTTTCATCCCGATAACGACGAACTGATGAATCTCTTTGGTAGAATGTCGTTTCAATTTCCTGGTAACGCCATTCTAATTATGGCAACGATGACTTTTTGCAAGTATAAACGAACAATTGTTAATATTTATCTAACATTAAATCTGTACTTCACACATTTTACTCTTTTTTAGATTTACAGCTGCTCTTTTAGGATTTCAAGTAATTAATCAGGCATTCACTACTATCGTTAATTATACAAACAGAAATATCAAACCTAATGAGGTAAACCAGGGTGAAAATGATACCATAGTAGAAGGAGCCTTTTTATGCAGCAGTGTTGCTAGCTGCATGATAGTTCTTGGATTGAAGAAAATGTTTATCTGCAGAGGACCAATATTCACGGTTAATTTATGAATTATTTCTTTTCTGTTCTATTGTACAAAAGGCAATGTTATAATTATTAAAATATAGCGACTGATTCCATTGGGAGGATTAACAATTGGAAATTTGGTTAATTTTGCTATTATACGACAAAAAGAAATTAAAAAAGGAATTCCTGTATGGGTCGTTCATGAAGATCATATAATGAATTCAAAAGTTGCTGCAATCAAAGCAGTCTCCGAATGCTTTTTTACTAGAACATTAATAGTGACTCCAACGATGATCATGATTCCAATTGCGACAGAGTATATGAAAGCAACTTGTTCCTATTATCGTCGTCCATGGATTTTATTGCCGATGAAGCTCAGCTTGTGTCTTGCTTCGTATGTTCTCTCTTGTTTTACAATATTATAGTCTACCCACGGAGTATATATGTGTTTAATTATATTATGCTATATACATAGTTTGTTAGTGATGATTCCCTCTGCCCTGGCATTATTTCCATTGTGCAAGTAAGAGCAATTTATATTTGCGTTTCTGTAATTTATCTCAAGTAATAAAAGCTCTGGAATATTTTTCTATATTTAATATATTTAACAGAAGATTGTTCTTTATGGTAATATAGCTCTATGAGGCCAGATTTAATGAAGATATATCCGCAAGAGTATAATGAATTTAAAGAGAAGATCGAAAAGGAAGAGCAGCCGGATAGAATTTACTATAACAAAGGATTGTAACGCGATGTTAAATAATACGTCAATGCTTCATTATCCTATTACAATAAATATTTTCAATTCGTGTAAAAAAAGTGTATACGTATATTTGTAATAGTACAAAATTTATATTACCGTTAAATACGATACAATCAATGTGTGATATCTAAATTTTTTTTCTTTTTCTTTATTTTCATTGGTATTGGTCCTGGCATCTTGAACACTGTACTGTAAAAGATAATCACTAATTAGAAACAACATTTTTTAGCTTATTATCGCATATCATTGGATAAGTATACTTACTGGCACGTGGTACAGATTGGACTAAATTTACAGAAAACTATAAAGAAAAAAGAAGCAATATTATTTAATATAACTTAGAAAAAAGTAACATGTATTGTATGTTTAAAAATTGTCTTACTTGATAAACAGACAGAGCATACGTAACCAATATCTACAAGTTCTTGATGACAGAAGCACGCAGCACGGTAATCAACTTCTACTGGAGGAGGTAACACTAATTTTGATCTAACACTAGAATCTGGTAAAAATACCCACTAAAAAGAAAAGACAAATTTTGTTACGACCCTTGGTTCCTTTTTTTTTTATACGTTTTATATATTAAGTTTAAACGCACTAATAAATACTGCAATAATCCATTTAACTGTGGTACTTTCAGATAATTTCCGCCAGTTATATCACAGCCTTGTTGTAACAATGTTAATTCTTGATCCAAGCTACATACATCCAGTATAACACCCTAAATAAGAGTGAACAAATGCTTGCATTGATAATAATTTCTTATAGTCGATGTTAACTATATAAAATAATACACACCATTTTCTGTGCCGTAAAAAATATATTCATATAATTCATGTATTGCATGGTTGAGTCATTACTTGCAGTGATCACAAGTATTCTCGAAGAAAATTTCTCATCACCATCTTTATCCTGAGATATCCTTGAAATATAACATAATGCCATAGAAAGTGCACCAGAAATTAAACTTTCACCGTTCAACGAAGAATCTAATGGTATTTGATTAGCGAATTGTTGTATCTGTTGTCTAACTGTGCGTTCCAATTCCGTAAATTTTTCATATTGTCCATCTATTTGACGCGTATCACTGTTCTTATCAGAAGGATATAAAAATGTAGCTCCGTGTCCGTGACAAGCCATTACCGCTAATTGATTGTTCGATGCTTGCATTAGATGTGCATTTGCAAATACGATTGTTGAATCCAAACATTGTGTCAATATTTTCGTTTCTTCTTTAACTATTCTCTGCAGTGGATTAACATCTAATACAACAATTAATAAATTCTTTTCTTTCTCTGTAAGGTAAACAATCATTACTTCATAACCTTAACTAACAATCAATAATATATTTAATTATTTCCCTGTTGTATTTTTTTTTCTCACCAATTTTTTCACTACTTTTCTCAACAGACATATTTTTATTCTATTATTTATTTATACAACTTAAAAATACTTTCAATATATTCTATATACTTTTCTCCATATCTTTTTAGCCTTAAACCGTAACATAAACTACAAGTCAGATTGAAGAATGTGGAGGCATAATACCAAACATTTAGTACCCTAACCTTAAAAATATAAACGAGGAATTTTAAGGTTATTATTACTCGTGTGTATCATATGATTTCAATTATTTATTATATATTACAAAATATCTATAAAGGTTACAGTTTTAATTAATTTAAATATACATCTATAAACTGAAATAATATGAATGTACAGAGGAATTTATATTTAAGTAATTATTACTATTAATACTGCTATTGATATTAAATAATAGCTATTACCTCTTATCAATATAATAGATATATAGATATGGACAAACAAAATTAATGTTCTTTTTTTACATGAATAAGTCAGCGAGATATTCTTCAAATTCTTCTTCCCTTGATTGCTCTTTTGATTTCTCGGGTTTCTCTTTCCAAATATTAGATTTCTCAACTTCCGATTCTTCATCCGCAGTATTATCAATATTTTCGACCGTTGAAAGGTTTTCATTCTCTTTAATTCTTGTATTATCAGATGTATCATAGGACGTACTAGGTTTTTTAATATCAATTTTAGAATGCGATCCTAGACGTTTCAATGCCTTGTTCCTTTTTACTTGGCGCTTTTTAGATTTGTAATTTAATTTCATTGAACATTCTGGGCATAGACCTTTGTATTCAAAATAAAATCATATTAAATTACACGATAACATATAGTCAATTTATTTAATTATCTTCAACTTACGCAGTGTTACTAAAGCGTTTTTTTTCTCTCTGTTTTCGACATAGCCAAAATTAACTTCCCAAGAACAAAGGTCTTCCTTTAAAGTACAATTTTTATTGCCGCATTCAAATTGTCCTTTGCCTACGATAACTTCCTTTTCTGTTCTCCATCTCAATGCAACCTTTTGTAGATCGAAATAAACAATTATAACATATCTGTTTATTTTTATTTGACTATCTTTTTAACACGTTCACGCGTTGGCATGCATCACCGATGGGTTACATACGCTCGATGCACGCGTGATATGAATTCGAGCTACTCCTTGCAGCGAAAAATATGAAAATTGGCCACGACGTGAACGTGTTAATGATAAAATAAATAAAATATTAATAATGAATTAGCATACCTTGTTGCATTTATAATAAGTCAAGTCACAAATACAATATTCTTTAAACAATTTATCATAGTATCTTTTAGCCAATCGAGCTTCCCATGTACCAGGTTGGTCTTCATCCTCGTTCCACAGAAATTTATGATTCTCCTTGATAACATCGTAGTCTCTCTTATCCCGGGACCTCGAAACACAGGCCGAAACGTCAAGAGCTGCTTAAGATTTGTAACATTATGATCTAGTTTTTCATAATTAAATACCAGTAAGTACCTAATATGTACAAACATTAAATAAGAAGCACTATATTCGTATGAACAATTAATATCAATTTTTTAATCAAATTTCTAATGCTATAAACATACGTGTCACGCTTTAAAGATGTTATACTTTCTCCTTTTAATAACAGGTAATCATTTATAAGCTTTTTATGTCTGTCGTAAGCAGATAAATATGCATAAGCTGGGAACATGCTTGTAGAGAAGTTTTATCTACAAAATATATAAATAATTGTTCACATTTTTTACACAGTTTTCCTTACAATATCTTAAATGACAATATATATATATATATAATACTATAATTATAATGACGTTTATGTCAGTCAGATATTAGATCAAACACCAAATATTTAATAGAAATAACTATGAATAAGATTCTTTTTACTATGACACTGCATATAGACAATTTCTTCTAATGTTTAAGATTAACCATAAATTATTAGGAGTAGATGTAAAAACAATATTAATACTGACAAAATTGCAGGACATTCAACGGGTTATCTTCAGTATTTAGGTTATGTAGAAATCTCTAACGAAAAACTACATTATCATGTAAGTCATTAATGAAAAATGTGAAATTCTTAATCTTTAACAACAAATTTGTATTATTTAGATTATCAACCTTTCTTTATAGACACTTGCAAAAATAAAAATGAAAAAAAGAAAAAAACTTGGACGTTTTTTAAAATTTCAATGGAAATCCAGAATCGTACTAACACTATCAAACTTACAATGAACCTAATGCCCGCGAAATTTAAAGTCATTAATTAAATGGACTATTAAATACTATCACCGTATCGTTTAATTTATCAAATTCTTAATTTTATTTTATAGAATATTTTCTGTATTTTATATTTTATGTGTAATTATGTGTAATAAACCTATTCACTAGATTTATTATAATATTTTAATGCACTTTCAATTTATATTATTATGAATAAGTAATATTTGTATTTTGATTGAAAATAATCTTTTTAGATTACGAAACAAAATGATAACATAAAAGAATGATTATCCTTTAGAAAAGTGATTGGAATAGAGTGATATTATGAAGTATGATTTGTAGATACATAAAAGGAAAAGGGGTTTGTTTGTAGCCACGAAGTAACAAGGTGTGAACTATCCCATGACACGAAAATAACTTGAAAAGGCGATGATGACTTCGGCACGTGTCGCGTGCGAGTGATTTTTTTTCTTTAGGTAAAGGGTGACTTGGCGATATGCACGTGTTTGTTATTATTTCGACGACTCGACACGTGCCTTGACCATCCTCGGTAATTTTCAATTTGTTTTATGGACAAACAAACCGCAACAGATGAATATGCAATGAATTTTCCACGATACTATTTCAGGGAGGAGAATGCGTGTCTACGCAACGAGTATGGATTTCTCTGAAGGATCAGGTGGCCAAAGTGCCACATCTGCGTCCACAGTAATAATACTGAAGTTTTCTCGCGTAAAACGACAGCCATTCGTAAGCTCGATAAAAGGAATACTGTAACATCATGTAACAATATTGTAATATAACGGATCGATATCGAAAATCATAAAACAATCGATATGTCGGAAGATTTGTGTAAGGAAAAATCATATTTTTTAAATATTGGCAATCGAATGATACTCAAAATGACAAGAAAGAAAATATCAAAGTTAAATAAATTGTTTCATATTCAACAAAATATTAAATAATTTTCTTATCTCCTAGAATAGGTTCTCGTCTTTTTTTTTCACCTCACGCAAGCTTGACGCAACCCTTCTGACATGGGTCTTGATCAAGTAATTCCTCTAATTCTTCGTCTTGAAACTTTGTCGGTGCTCCAGAATCATTTCTTATCCTCAACTTTAAAAAACAGTCTTTGCATGTCGTATCCGACAGAGCATTGCCGCCGTAAGTCTCAAAAAGAATTTTGTGTGCTTCAGCTGTAGATTTCTTTTTAATAAAGTTGTTAATTTGTCGCAAAAATAGCCAAACTCGTGGTTGACTCTATAGTGAAATATCATACATTGAAATTGAAGATTACATACAGTACTTCCTTGCCAATGCATTATCATTAGAGAATTCCATATGCACGGAGTACTGCTAATGGCATTTTTTAAGAATCGGTGAGAACTTATTCAAGGTCCTAATATTTGAAGCAACATTGAATGATAAGTAAAATTAGCGAGATATAAAATAAATGTCGATTTTCTTATGAATAAAAATGAATTGTCGTTGCAACTGAAATAGCAGAATAAGAAAAATTTGTAAAGAATTGATTTAGAATAATTAACCAAAAAAAAGAATACTCGAATACCTACATCGAATAGCTACAAATTAAAATTAGTTAAATTATAAAGCGAATAACAAAATATAATATTCAATTAAGTTATGAGGAAAAAGGGGAATCATGGTAGCAACTTTAAAAATGTAATGGCGTACCGAACGGGAGAAGGCGTGTACTTTTATTAAATTGTGGGGTGTTTCTCGTTGGAAACGAAGGGATGCTGCGTTATTTGGACGAATAGGAGATAGTTTTGAGGTTGAAAGAGGGGGAATACTGGGGAGATTGAAGGCGTGGCTTGGTAAGGTAAAACAGGGGGTAGGGAGTTGTTAGGGGTTGAAGAGATAGATAGAGATAGATAGTGTTTCAACCGAGCATTTTCGACTACTCATTGTGTAGAGATTCTGGTCCAGCTAAATTTCCTCGACTATCTTCGAACAGTATTCATCCGGAACAGTATCCTTTCGTTGTACACGAAACGTTTTAATTCCAGTTATTAGTCAAGTGTATTACGTTAAATATAACACAGTGATAATTTAGAAATTTATACGAATATTACAGTGAAAGTGACATTAGCTCAAGCTGTCCGTCTACACACACACACACACACACACAGGTGATTCTTCAATAATAGTGATTACATAAATCTATATTAATTTATTTTACCTAGGATTCAAAATCACAGATAAATTGTTATTAAGAAATTACAAAGACAAAAGACTCTACTCTTCTCTCTTTTATTCTCAATTAGATTTTCACTATTTATTTATTCGTATTTATTGAAAAATTACCATCGGTAAACTTGGTATTCATTTTATAATATAATAATTAATAATTGACATTGACAACGCCTAGTAAGAACAACCGATCTAATATGAAATAAAAAAGAGTACCTACTATGCTAAATCCGTACCGAATTTCGTGAATAATTAAACAAAGATAGGAATAGTGGGACATACGAATTGGCTGTTTACTGCAAAACAAATCGACTTGAACGAGAAACGAGGGTTGTTTTTTGGTGAATAGTTAACGAAACCATTGGTCCTCCCCCCTTTCCTCTTGTTTTCTACCCTTAAAGTTAAAAGAGAATAAGGTCGTACGGGTTACTCGTAGATTTTGAATTATACAGTTTAGAAATTGTCGAAGGAATCTCAATCGAATCACGCAAACGGGCCGTTTTTCCGAAACGAATCCTGGCATCGAAGTTAGAAAATTTAAGATACCCTAGGGATTTCTATTCCTCTTATTTTTCCCCGGTTTTTTCCCATTTACACACATTTATTCACCCCATACTATTGAGGATTTTTCTACAAATATTTGACGAACTCGTTCAGCTCGAGGTCATCGTCAACATTGTCAAAACCCTTTTCCGAACCCCTTTCATTGTTCTCGTCAAATAAAATGAATAAATCGATTGTTCATTTGTTTCTTCGAGTGTCATTTAAAAATTAAAGTTTTGAAAAGAAGTTAGAAGAAAATAACGAAGTAAGACTAATTAATAACAGTTTATCGATGTTCAGATTACAATCGATGATGGAAAGAGGTGCGTTGTTACCGATCACCGACTCTTGCAAGCAAAATATTCAAGTACACCGAAGGTAAGAGGATCTTACAAGCATCTTTTGGTTCTATCCTTTTTCCCTTCGCATTTGATTGAAAGAGAAAAAGAGAGAGAAAGAGAGAAAGAGAGAGAGAGAGAGAGAGAGAGAGAGAAATAAAACTCGAGTGAATATAAAAACGAGAACGTCATAACGATTTTGAAAAACTTTCGATCGGAGACAGAGAAAATTCTATGGCGAATGGTGGACATGGTGTCGTTGTCAATGGTGTGGGCGGTGGTGCTCCAGGTTCAGGAGCCCTTTCACGAGAAGAAAGGCGCCGGCGTCGAAGGGCCACACAGAAATATCGAACGGCACATGCGACGAGGTAACTAATTTCCCACATCTTTTTTTTTCTATCCATTTTTAAATAATCATATTTTTGTCTGTTCTCATTTTTATCATTAAAATTATAAAATAAACGTTGCAGTAATAAATATGAATTAATTTATGGCATATATATATATAAGAATATAAGATCATTTAAAATAATTGTCAATGATTAATCCAAATCATAATCGCAGAGAAAGGGTCAGAGTTGAAGCATTCAATTTGGCCTTCGCCGAGTTACGGAAATTGCTACCAACTTTACCGCCAGATAAAAAACTTTCCAAGATAGAAATTCTACGACTTGCCATCTGCTACATCGCATATCTCAATCATGTTCTCGAGGCGTAAGGAAATAGCGTAAACAATATCTCAGAGAACATTTATTTATAAATAATTCCAAAGAAAGATTAGCGTTCGACCAGAATCGGACACTTTGTCGGGTTTTCTAAATCCCTCGGGATCATGCTCTCTTCTCCCTTTTTAGCCCACTTCTCTTGTCGAGTAACACTGTCCCTTTAAACGTACTACAGATCTTTTTCTACATCTGTTCCTCTCTAATCTAAGTGAAAAGAAATAGGATTATCCTGGAAGGCAACTTCACGCATCGTCGGAAATCCACTTCGTTTTCGATTTTCGAATACCTTCCTATCTCATTATTCTTTTTCTCTTTTTTTTGTTTCCTCCAATTCTTCTATAACGTAACGCAATCGATTCACATTAATTTAAATGAAATATTAAAATAATTGCATAATTGGTATTTGTTATATTCGATGACTTCTTGGGACGTTTAAAATGTGGGAAAATTTCATATCAATTATTTTAATCGATGCTCGTTTGTTTTTCTTTTAAACTTTGTTTGCGAGTGTTCTATGCACTGAGCTATCCGGACCCCCCTTCCGTTATCTAATATATTTTTGTGGTCGTACGCTAGATAGATATTATAAACGATATAATGAAATATAACACTCTTACGAAAGATTGAATAATTTGTACAAATAAATGTAAGCTTTAAACGATGTATAATAAAACGGTGCAATGGTAGAAATATATTATAATGTAATATAATTATAAGAGCATGTGTGTAACATTTGGTGAATAAAATGAAAGAAAATGTGAGCATTTTAATTAGCATTAAAATAAAATAGTAACCAGAAAAACTATCTTCCATAACAAAGAAAAAAAAAAAGAAAAGAATCCCTTAGGCCTTATTGAATCAGGTTACATTGAAGCATCCCTTCATTGATCGTGAGACAAAATAATCCTTATATATCGTTTCCTCGGTAGGACGAACGGGTACATGGGAGGAGGAGCTATGAAATTAATCATGTTTATGTTTCGTTGATGTATTACATATTACAAGTGTGATAAATCCTTATGGTTGTGTGTTGTAACACATGCATTGTCATTCGTTTTAAACATATTGGGATTATTATTAAAATATATTTAAATTTGATAATAATAATAAGAAATAGGAATAAAATATACATGCTTAGTTATTTCTGTGTGTGTCAACTTTAATACAAACGCTAGTGCAAGTTGACGATGTCATTACTGTATAACTAATAGTAAGTTAATCGATTTGGAACGTAATATAACTTATCGAAGAAACTGGAACGCATTAGAATATTATCCTTCGAAGACGCTCGATCGTTTTACTCGGGGTTCGTGATAATAGAGAGAGAGAGAGAGAGAGATAATGAATTAATTGGAATTAATTAAAGGAAAATTAAAAGACGAAAGGAAAGAAATCTCGAAAATGGATAAAAGTTCATCCAAGACTTTGAAAGATATTTTACGACCCTATCAAGTTTTAAACATAATACTTGGATTACGTGTTTTAAAGTTACCTTCTGGAAAGACAAGTATCAAACTAAGCGTGATATATTCCATCATTTTGCTTTTATTTTTTAACGCTAGTTGGAAATATGTGTCGCCTAAAGAACGAATATTAGGTTTAACTGACACCGAATACAGTATTATGTTTTTTTTAAACAATATTATTATCATTGTTGCTATGATCGTTGGGTTGTGTAAATATCAGGTAAATCTTACGATTATTTATCATTACTATTGTTTTTTTCCACCCTCATCCCTTCATAAGTAATAATAATCACGCTTGTGAAACAATTTTAATAGCAATGGGAAAGTTCGATAAAAAGTCTCGAAGAAATTGATAAAACTTTGCAAGCACTTGGATCTAATTCACGGTTTCATAAGATTTATATTCGAACAATGATCGAATTCATATTTTTTGCTATTTATTTCTTCATTTTAACATGTTTCGATATGTATTTTTCAAATTCAACTTCAGATGATATTAATACGGACAAATTATTAACCATTTTCTTCGTTGTTTCACATGTATACGGTGAAATAGCTGCGATGACTGTAATTTTAGATTTTTTGACAATAGTAAGGTAAGTAAAGAAAATTTGTTCTATATATCTTCATCCATTACCATAATTAATAAAACGATCTAATTGATTGGATAAATACGTAGATGTATTAAATCAGAACTCGAACGAGTGAATGATCTTTTAAGCGACATTAACGTTTTACCGTGTTCCTCGATTGCATTGGAATTAATTCAATATAAAGGGTGTAAAAATTCATTGAAAAATTTGATCAACGTTTTACCATCATCCCAAAGAATAAATTCACGTTTGGATGTTAATAATCAGATAATATTCCGTAGCAGACAATTGTTGCAAACTATTAGGTGGGTAACTCGTTTGTTTTATAAATGAATAAATAAATTTATTTATTGGGTAATGCAAGAGATTTATGCTCTATTTTTTTGATATTTCTATAGGCAGATTCATCTGGAATTATACAAAGTGTCGAAAAATATGAGCAACTTATACAACATACAAACATCCATAATAATCAGTTTATATTTCTTTTACAATACGTGCTTTTTTCACAGCTTATATGTCTCGAATAAAAATTGTGAAAATTCTGATCGCATTTTGCTGAATGAATTAGCATCCATTCCACATTTCTTGGTCAGTACTATGTTTAAACTAATTTTTATCAATTACACTTGCGACGAAACAACTCAAAAGGTAATATATGCTTATATTTTTTGGTTCCCCTTAAGTAATATTATTATTTACAACTAATAGAATAAGCTTTTTACATTATTTTTATAGATGGAGAAAATCAATGAAATTATTTATACGTTTTATGCTGAAAGTACGGATAATACAATTCAGCAAGAGGTTTGGTCTCTTGTTTTATTTTGGCTTCTTTTTTATACCATTATTTAAATAATTTCTTTAAAAATGTTAATCATTTTATATTTTTTTTTTAATATGTTTTGTATTAAATTTATATTTTATATTTTATATTTGATTAGGTGAAAATGTTCACTCTGCAAACTGCGCATTGTCAATCAACGTATTCCACATTTGGTTTATTTTCTTTCAATCGAAAGTACATATATTCGGTTAGTATTATTAAACAAATGCAAAATGAAAGTAGTTGTGGATGTTAATAATATTACAAAGATGTTCGATCGCTTGCAGTGCGTTGGAGTGATGATGACATATTTGACTATTATGATACAAATGTCCGATGAGTCTAATCACTCCTCACATTAAGATTCATGGTGTTCTTAGAAGATATTCGCTTCAGTTCCAATTTCACCATAAACTCGTGTATTGGTTTACCTTTCCATAGAATAAAACTTTGAAAAAGAAACCAATGAAAAATTGGTGGAATTATCAAAATAATCAATTATTTTGAATTATTTCGATAAGATTATTATTATAAACATTAACCAATGAATTATTAGTGAAAACATGTTTTTATTTGTACTTTAATAGCAATAAACGTTAATGTTCAATATACAACGTTATTGGTTAATAAATAATGTTTTTTATTGATTTCCATTTAATAATGAGCTAACGTATGCGAGTAGGAAAATAATATACCTTTCATCGAAATTACTTGCAAGACCATAATAAACATATTTAACTCGATGCAAGTGAGATTAAAGTGAATTGAAAACTAGTTGCTATCAAATAAACAATACCAGTCATGTAATATTGATTGAAGAAAAAAAAAACACTCGAGTGGAGTAAGAATTAGTATCTTTATTCTTTAGCAAGAATTAGTATCTCTCATAAAGTCCACTAATGTAAGATCATTCTCGAAACTAAGAAAAGAAATATTATAATAGAAGTTTTTTAAAGCGAAAAGCGATATTTTCAAAAAGTAAAACAAATATTTTCAACATGTACCAATGCAAAGAGTTTCAACGTTCGATTATGCCATTGATGATAATCAATTCGATTTTTTGTACTGGCCTAATCGAATATTACGAAAATTTAATGATACGAATAATTGGTTACTTTTATGTCATTTTATGTTTAACTTATTATAGTTGTACATTGTTTACGTTTAACGATCTGTTGTATTCTGATGTTCATAGTTTTGGAACAAAAATTATTCGGATAATAATTAAATTCCAAAATTTTAATAACAGTTTCCTTTACGTTATAACATTGGTCATTGGTTTGACGAGAAGGAAGGTAACATTTTCTAATTCCTTTCATTGAAATAATTGATCCGTCTATTTTGAAAGGGTCCTAAGTCCATTTATATTTGAATTTAGATATTTAAGGGTTTGCGTTTCCAACAGTTTGGACAATTTGTAGTCTTTCAAAATAAACGGCTCAATTATATTGTGTTATTTAGAGTGCTGTATTAAATAAATTTGTGTATCGGTTTTTTTTCATAGAAAGTTAAATTGTTTATCGAAAGATTGGAAGTTTGTACACGAGGAATAGAAGAACTTAGTTTATCACGAAATTATTATTCGTTCGTTCGTTATCAGTGCATCGTTGGCATATGTAATTTTTTAATAGTAATAGGTTTTTTCGTATCCGATTTTTGGTGGTTTTCGAATAAGAATTTAAATTTCGTTACCAAGTTAAGGCTTTATCTTTTCGACAATATTTCTTTTTTGGTAACGAATATCATCGATTTAACATTTGTCTTCTGGGTCAGGTAAGTTATTACCTGATATTTATTGGATTAATATAATTAAATATATAAGTTAGTTATGTAAGTTATAATTTAATCTTCAATAGGTATATAAAGATCAAATTTAGCGAATTGAATGAATTACTTAAAAGTATGCTGACAACAACTGTTGATTCGCCCCAACATAAGAAAGTTTTTAGAATGAAAGATAACTGGGAAGATGATTCATCTTTATCAATTATTTATCGAACTTACAAAACGAATGAAAATTTTATCAAATTGAGGAGAATCAAGTAAGTCCTAAGAGAGTACGAAGTAATGACGTATTTTTTTTATTTTTCTTTTTAGAAATTTCATCGTAATATACTTTTTCTATTGAAGACAAATCCATTTGGAATTGATGAAATGTGGAAAAATTATAAACGATACTTATGAATTACCAATTTCTATATCGATTATCGAAGCAACGTCATTTATCGTAACATTGTTGTACAATTTATACTATTTGGAAGTTTCAAACGAGTATATCAATTGGATATGGAATTTCTGTGCTCATTTCTATTGGATATTTTCTTATGTTTTCAAGATTTGTTTAATAAGCAACATATGCGAGACAACGATAACGGAAGTATGTTACTTTAAAGAATTATTATTTCTAAGGGAAACAATAACTTTCTTTTCTTTTTTCTTTGAATAAACAAATTTTGTAATACTTTGATAATGTTATCGTTAATAGTGTTAATATTTAATTTTTAATGGTGTTATTGTTAATTTTTCTATATGCCGGGAACACTGGAAATATTCTTTACGAATTATACGAGCCTTCCATCAGCAAGGAATTTCGCGAAAAAGTAAGGATTTACCCAGTTAACGCAAAACGTTAATATGACGTTCGATTTACGTCATTTTTCAAAAATCCATCTGCAATTGTTTTCATTTCCAGATTCACGATTTTATGTTTCAACTAATTCAAAATCGTTTAACGTTTACTGCCTGCGGTTTTTTCGACTTGAATCATACATTTGTATACAGTGTACGTTAGAAAATATAATAATATTGTCGTTTAGTTATTTTAATATTGATTTATTAAATACTTATACTTATTTTAGATGATCGGTACAATTACTACCTATCTCGTTATTCTTATTCAAGTTGATGAAAGACCTATACAATTTTATAACAATACAAACAACAATAATTCAACGTCCAAATTGTAACTGAGAATAAAATTCAAATGTAACCCAATCAGATAACTTACTTTAACCCTTTGCACTCTGAACCATTCTGTCTCAGAAAGTTTCGCTAAAATAACTTCATTCTCCGTAATCAATAAATAAACTTTGATGTCCCCCTCAGAGGGGACAATCGAGTGCAAAGGATTAAACAATTTTGTACAATTTTCTTTCTTTACGATAAATATTTCTACCTTCTTGTCGTAAGAATGAATGAAAGAAAAAAAAGAAGTACCAAACGAGAGAGAGAAGAATAAAAAAAAAAACACGCTCAAAGGGAAAAGATAAAATCTGCACTATGAAAAGGCATCAATTAATTGTATAGAGATAAGAAAATAATACTTGTAAGTGGATTTCACCGATGATCGAATTAAATGTTATTGTAAGACTTGACAACGACGTCATTTCCGCTAGGATTTTTGTTCAAAGACATATTATGCATAGAACGAAAGCTGAAAGCCTTCTCCGTATGCTGATGTCAATTAAAAAAATTAAAGTCTATTGCGTGATATAAAAATCTCACGCGTTTCTCTCTCACACCCGTAACAAATGAAACATCTGAACGATGAAAAGACAGTAAAACGTACGTTTATATATACATATAAAATATACTATCGATTGAAAAGTTCTCACGTTTCTACTCAATTTAAATATAAAAT
>JACGTP010000095.1:237016-315392 GCA_023678845.1 Mischocyttarus mexicanus | reverse complement strand
GACATGTGTGTTTTACAATCTGAGACTTGACAACGACGTCATTTCCGCTAGGATTTTTGTTCAAAGACATATTATGCATAGAACGAAAGCTGAAAGCCTTCTCCGTATGCTGATGTCAATTAAAAAAATTAAAGTCTATTGCGTGATATAAAAATCTCACGCGTTTCTCTCTCACACCCGTAACAAATGAAACATCTGAACGATGAAAAGACAGTGAAACGTACGTTTATATATACATATAAAATATACTATCGATTGAAAAGTTCTCACGTTTCTACACAATTTAAATATAAAATCACTATCAAGAGACGACTGCAACGATTTTTACAAAGATTTTAGTTTTACCTCCTCCGAGCTACATTTTCAGACATGTGTGTTTTACCATCTAACAATTAGTCTCCACTACTACAAACGCAAACGTAGGTTAAAATAATAACCAATAGGAAAAGGGTATAGGGTATAATGTAAGCAATGAGTGTGGTAAAAGTCCGTAGTACGAGACCAATACTGCACAAGGAATGGTCATTGTTTTTCTTTTCTTCCATTTAATACGAAATTTTTGAATAAAAAAACCTTTGATAATTTTCTAATATTTATCAAGTGTGGATGTGTGCGCGTATGTCTGGAATTAATTTTAACGATCGTTTTAAATGAGAAAGGAAGAAGATAAAAATAAGGTTTTTTTACTTTGGAAGAATATTCTTTAAAATAATGTTTTTATCCGAAGATTTTCTACGAAGTATCAAGCCGTTGATAATACTTAATTCGATTTTCTCAACCGGTTTATTGGAATATTACGTTGACAATAAGATTAACGTAATATGTTTAATTTACGTTACATCTGGTATTATTTTATACATTGCATTTGCTTATATATATTCTTTTTATTATGTAATGATGAGCCAAGAACAACAACTTCTTGTTCAATTAATGTATAAGTTATACGTCGTTAATGATTTCCTGTTTTATATTATCGCAATTCTAGCTGGAGTTCTTAGACGAAAGGTAAACTTATTCCATAATATTATTCAATGAATTATCTTCTTTTTAAATTGAATTATACTTTGCAGGAAATAAGACGTTTAATTGTACAAATAGAAACTTGTGTTAGATCAATGGACCAGCTTAATATGCCGATGAATTTGTCTAAAAGTTTTTCCGAACAGTGTTTCATTATATTATTTATCATAGCTATTTTAATATCTATGATATTTATTGACATTCCTTCGTTAAAAGGATTTGAGAGAAATTATTGGAAGCTGTGTATTTTGTTTTATTTAGAACGTTATCCATGTATCGTATTGTTAACATGTGATCTTACTTATGTATTTTGGATGAGGCAAGTTAATACTTATTAATATATAATACTTATTTAAAAACAATCAAGTACATTTAATAAATTTCGATGAATTGACAAATATCGAACAGGTACATTAAAACGAAACTAATTCAATTGAACGAATTATTAAAAAGTATGTTAACCACAAGTATCGATTCGCCGCAACATAAAAGAGTCCTAAGCATAAACAATAAAAACAATAATAGCGATTTAGTGTCATCCGGTATTTATCGAACGTATAAAACAAAGGAGGAAATTATTAAGATGAAAAAAATTCGGTAATTATTATACCCCTAGACTGTCATTATTTTTTCTCTCTATACTCTCATATGCATATATTTGTTTTTACTTTTATAGGGAAATACATTTAGAATTGATCAAGTGTGCAAGAAACACAAATGATGCTTACGGATTACACATTTTAATGTCGATATCATTAGCTTTCATTTTAATAACTGCAGTTGCTTACAATCTGTACAATCATTTAATTAGCGGAAGATATCGTTCGAATCGTTACGAGACTTTCTTGTTTTTACACTGGATTATTTATTTTGCCTTCAAGATTGTTTTAATTAGTAATACTTGTGCTAAGACTATCACCGAGGTATGTTCCTTTCATATTATGTATTTCTTCTTGTTTTTCTTCTCTTTTTCTTTCAAATTTCATCGAAATTTCATTAACAACGTTAATATCATTTTTCTTTACATGCAACAAATACCGGAGATATTCTTTGTGAATTGTACGAACCATCAACCAGTAAGGAATTTCGTGCTGAGGTATTTTAATTAATATAAGAATAAATTTATAAAAAAGGTAATTATTTAATTTTTTTATAACAATCATTGTAGATTCGTGATTTTATCGTACAACTTATCCAAAATCCACTTTCATTTACAACATGTGGTTTCTTTAATCTCGATCATACATTGATAACTAGTGTAAGTTGAAATAATATTTCAAACGAGTTATTAATATATTTAGATTTAAATTATAAATGTTTAAGAATAATTTTGTTTAGGTGGTCAGTACTGTTACAACATATCTTGTCATTCTCATTCAAGTTGGGAGCGCACCATTGCCAGTTTCTGTTGAAAATTCGACATCATCAACTATCGATTTGTGAAAAGTTTCAAATTATTATTGTATGTAGATTAATCTAATACTAAACGTGTCGAAACATATTCTAGTAATTTTTGCATTGAAAATAAACTTCGATAAAACGTTCTAGAGTTTGAACATAATTCCTTATTGATTTTCATAGAACTAAGAACTAATGTATACCAATATTATTATATTTTTTTAATCCAACAGTTAAGGACAATGAAGATATCTGACATGATAAAAAATGAAAAGGGGGAAATAAAGGTGTTTCTTTTTATTACAAGCTAAATAAAAGTCATAACAATATTACGAAAACACTTTAGTATATTAAGAACAGGAATACTGGTATTATGAAGTATCGAGTCGATATTAGTATCGTTCGATTACTACTGCAAGAAGTTTCTTCAAGTATAAATAAATAATTTTGAAAAACTTGTTATTTCCTCTCAAGTGATAAGTGATTTTTTGTACCAAAAATAACAAAAAGATTAACAAATTAACAAAATGTTCCAATCAAAAGAGTTTCAACGCATAGTTATGCCATTAGTTATAGTTAATTCGATTTCTTGCACCGGTCTAATAGAATACTTCGTTGATCGAATGACTTACTCGATAGGTTTGATTTATGTCACTTGTTGCCTTCTGTATTATATCATCTTATTTTATATGTTTGAAAATAAATTGCATAGTTTTTTTTTTTTAAAATGGAAATAGTGGCGAGAATTATTCAAAAATTTTATATGATTAATAAAATTTATTCCTACATCGTAGCAATAGTTGCTGGATTAAGAAGAAAAAAGGTAACATATCTTATGTCGGAAATGATCAGGATGATACATTACGATTAATCTTAAAATATCTATTTTCAATCTGTTTTGATAGCGACTTAAATTATTTTTGAAACAATTGGAAATTTGTATGAAAGAAATGGAAGAATTAAATATAGGGAAAAATTATACTTTTCTATTTAGGTATCAATGTATTGCGAGTGTGATTTTAATTTTTATAATAGTCGGCTTCGTTGAAGTTTATATTTATTGGTTTAGTTATATGAAAGTAGACCAAAGTTTGTTAATACAATACTATTTTTTCAATATTTATCCTATCATCGTAACGATCGTCGCTGATTTTACTTTTTTCTTTTGGATCAGGTAGGTAATCGAAAAGATTTATTTATAAATGAATAACTGGCTTTAAATAGAAAGTTTACCTTAAATTAATCTCAAATTATACGGTATCTTATTTTAAAAGAAAAAAGAAGATACTTACACAATTTTCTAAATAAATGGTACATTAACAATTTATCTATTAAATAAATCAATATCAACTAAAGTCATAAAATTAATTTCTTAAGGTATATAAAGATGAGAATTACTCAATTAAACGTTACACTTCAAAGTATGCTGCCAACGACTATCGATTTTCCGCAACATAAAAGAGTCCTTCAAATGAAAGATAACTGGGAAGATGACTCTTCCTTATCTGTTATTTATCGAACGTACAAAGCGAATGAGAACTGCGTAAAATTAAGGAAAATAAAGTAAGTCATTGGAAATTAATCCCAAACGATATTTTATTCCCCTTTGATATTTTACAAATTTCATTCTATTTATTTTTCTCGATTAAAGACGCATATATTTAGAATTGATCAAATGTGCCAGAATAGTAAACGATACTTATGGACTTCAAATTTTTATATCCATTTCTTCATCGGTCGTATTTACTACATCAATTTCATACAATTTGTACGAAAACCTAGTTTTAAGAGAACACGATGATTATTTCAAGCAATTCTGTGCCCATTTTTATATGATTCTATATTTTGTCATCAAGATTTGTGCAATAAATAACGTTTGCGAGACTACGATGAGAGAAGTATGTACTTATAAACAATTATTTTTCTTTCTTTTCGACAACTTTTATGAGTTTGATAAAATGTACGATTTGTTGGTAATTTAAAAAAAAAATGAATTAGAGCATTAAACATATACTAAATTTGCTTTTTATTTTCCTATATGCCGAGAACACTGGAGACATTCTTTGCGAATTGTACGATCCTTCCACCAGCAAAAGATTTCAGGATGAAGTATGGAATAATTTGCGTTAGCTATTTATGTTTTGAAGTATCGTGTTTACAAAATCTATAATTTGCATTTTTAGATTCTTGATTTCATATTTCAACTTGTCAACGATCGCTTGACGTTCACTGCTTTTGGATTTTTCAATCTGGATCACACATTTATATACAGTGTAAGTTGAAATTATTTAAATAAATTGTAATTCTATAGAAAATATAATATGCTATCGTTCATTCTAGGCGATTGGTTCAATTACTACTTATCTCGTTATTTTAGTTCAAGTTGGGGGTAAACCTAAAAATTAGTTTTAAGAGTAAAATCAATAATTCCGCTTTGTGATGTAGAAAAATAATGAACGCATAAAGAAACTACAAATCTAAGATGTAATCCCATGAGTGGATCAAAAATACAATATTTAATACACACTATATAATAAATTTTATTTTTCACATCTGCTGATAGATATATAATTTTTATTTTAATATTTTCCACTGTGATAATTTATTATTAATATACAAAGTATATTTTTAAGAGGTTTCTCTAATATTTAGTTGAAACGTTATAACGTCTAATATGACATTTTTTCTGTGTCAATAAAAAGAAGAAGAAAAATTACAAACTAAAATAGAAAAATGGAGAAACAAGGTGGAAATGATAACATCAATGAATTCAATAATAAATAATTAATTTTTATATAATAAAAAGGTAATACCTGAAAGTGGGTTTAATCGAATGATAGATAACATAATGAAGAAAAATAATACTTATCGTTTCAAACACTAAAATTGCAAGTAATATTGTCCGAGCAGGCAGAAGTGATACGTCAAAACTAAACGAGGAACATTCTGCATTTGCTTTCTTTTTCCTACAATCGTTAAATGTCAAGTTTCTCGATACAACTATGTTTCAAGTAAATAATTATTGTCGAAGCTTATTATAGAAATGTTTCTCTCAGCAGAATTTCGACATAGCATTAAACCATTGATAATAATCAACTCGATTTTTACAACGGGCCTAGTGGAATACTTCGTCGATTATAGAATAAACGCGATCGGTGTAATTTATGGTAGCTTTTCAATCATTTTATACATTGTTATAAACTATAAATTTTCGTATTCTGTGACCCTATTTGATCTTGAAGATTTTTACATACTAAAAATAGTTAATAGATTATATAATGTTACCAATTACATATATTACATTGTTTCGATTGTTGCTGGGATTCTCAGAAGAAAGGTGAATTTTTCCTTATTTTTATTTATTTAATCGAGATTTTGATTTTGTTTTCTGTTCTTTCTTGTAGAAGATTAGATATTTTATGTTGCAATTAGAAATTTGTATTCGAAGAATGGGTCAACTTAATATACCAATGAAATTATCTGAATATTTTTGGCAACAGTGCTACCTAAGCTTAATCTTTGTTGCTATTGTAATAACAATGTATGTGATTGACTATGAATGGATGTTATTGCCAAAGTCTAATTATTGGCAATCAATTGTTTGGTTTATTTTTGGACGTTATCCTTCTATGGTATTATTGATTACCGATTCCACTTTCATATATTGGACAAGGTAAATAAATTGTTTTATTTATCGTAGAAAAAAATGTAACGCAATATTTATTACATTTAAACGATCATTAAAATTTGATATAGTTACATTAAAAGGAAATTTAATCAGCTGAATGTATTATTAAAAAGTATGCTAACTACAAGTATCGATTCGCCGCAACATAAAAGAGTCTTTCGTATTACAAATAAAATCAATAATAGTGATCCTTCGTTATCTGGTATTTATCGAAAGTATAAATCTAACGAAGAAGTTAATAGGATAAAAAAAATAAGGTAATTATTATAACACTGTAAATTAGATGAATTTTAGTGACTGTAAAGGGAACGGTGTACGAGTAACATTTCTTTCAGTTTGAATTTTTGTTAAGTGCATAACTATAAGCTAAATATTTGTTTCAGGGAAATACATTTAGAATTAATCAAGTGTGCTAAAACTTTGAACGATGCTTATGGCCTTCAAATATTGATATCCATATCAATAAATTTCCTTTTAATTACTACGACCAGCTACTCTTTTTACTATTTTGTAATATCTAGAAATTTGCATGTAGCAAATTTACATCTTTTTACTTTTCTATTTTGGATAATTTATTTATGGCTTAAGATTATTTTAAAAAGTAACATTTGTGAACGTACTGTAGCAGAGGTATGTTTCTAAAATATTGAAAATATTTCTTTTCTTTTCTTTTATTATTAATCATTTTGTTTTTCTCAAATTGTAACAAAACGGTGAAAAAACAATTATATTCGTTTTGTATAATTTTTCTTTACATGCAACAAATACCGGAGATATTCTTTACGAATTGTACGAGCCATCAACCAGTAAGGAGTTTCGAGCAGAGGTATTTTAATTAATATAAGTATAAATTGTATAAAAAAGGTAATATTATATATATTAATTTTTTATAATAATGATTGTAGATTTACGATTTCACTCAACAACTTATTCAAAATCCACTTTCATTTACATCATGTGGTTTTTTTAATCTCAATGATACATTGATAAGAAGTGTACGTTGAAATAATATTTCAAACGAGTTATTAATAGATTTAGATTTAAATTATAAATGATTAATAATAATTATTTTTAGGCGGTCAGTACTGTTACAACTTATCTCGTTATTCTCATTCAAGTTGGGAACATACCATTGCAAGTTTCTGTTGAAAATTCGACATTATCAACTATCGATTAGTGAGAAATATCAAATCATTATTGCGTATAGATTAATCTAATGTTATACTAAACGTGTCGAAATATATTCTAGCAATGTTTGCATTGAAAATAAACTTCGATAGAACGTACTACAGTTTGAACATAATTCCTTATTGATTTTCACAGAATTAAGAGCTAATGTATTGCTTTTTATCGCTTTTTATTCCGAAGATAAATACAAGTCATAAGAATATTACAAAGACACTTTAGTATATTAAGAACAGGAATACTGGTATTATGAATTAGTATCGTTTGATAACTGCAGTAAGTAGTTTCTTGAAATTAAATAAATAATATTGAAAACATGTTGTTTTTCAAAATGAAAAGTGATACTTTCCAGTAAAAAAAATTCAAATCAGAAAGAAGAAGAAAATTAAGAAAAATTAAAACAAATAACAATATTACAAAATGGCATATTCGAACGAGTTTCAACGTACCTTTAAGCCATTAATTATTATTAATTCGATTATTTGCACTGGCCTAATAGAATACTTTGCTGATCGAACGACTTACACGATTGGTTTTATTTATGCTGTTTGTTGCCTAATTTGTTATAGCATTTCATTTTGTAACTTTGTTAATAAATCGGATATGTTGTTTTACTCTGAAATAGGAAAAATGTCAAAGATGATGATAAATTATCAAGTTTTTAATATCTTTTTTTCCTACGTCGTAGCAATAGTTGCCGGCTTAACAAGAAAAAAGGTAAACGATCTTTCAATTTTTTCTTCTTTTTCTGCTATTAATAAAATATTAAATTACACTTATATCTGTTCTTACAGTGGCATAAATTATTTTTAAAACACTTTGAAACATGTATGCAAGAAATAGAAGAATTAAATATTGCTAAAAAAAATACTTTTCTATTATGGTATCAATATATTGCGAGTGTACTTTTAATTATTATGATAGCGGGTTTCACTGGAGTCCATATTGTTTGGTTTGGGTTTTCAAAATTAGATCAAAGTTTAATAATAGAGTTCTATTTTATTAATCATTATCCTCTCATAGTAACAATTGTCGTTGATTTTACTTTTTTCTTTTGGATCAAGTAAGTAATTGAAAAGATTTATTTAAAATATTTATTTATTCATGAATAACTAGTTTTAAATAAAAACTTAAAGATAAATTAATCTCAAATTATTCGATGTCTTATTTTAAAAGAAAAGAAATAGACACATCACTTTTTAAATAAATGATACATTAACAGTTTATTTATTAAATAAATCAATATCAACTGAAGTCATAAAATTAATTTCTTAAGGTATATAAAGATGAGAATTACTCAATTAAACGTTATACTTCAAAGTATGCTGCCAACGACTATCGATTTTCCGCAACATAAAAGAGTCCTTCAAATGAAAGATAACTGGGAAGATGACTCTTCCTTATCTGTTATTTATCGAACGTACAGAGCGAATGAGAACTACGTAAAATTAAGGAAAATAAAGTAAGTCATTGGAAATTAATCCCAAACGATATTTTATTCCTCTTTGATATTTTACAAATTTCATTCTATTTATTTTTCTCGATTAAAGACGCATATATTTAGAATTGATCAAATGTGCCAGAATGGTGAACGATACTTATGGATCTCAAATTTTTATATCCATTTCTTCATCGGTCGTATATATCATATCAATGTTATACAATTTTTACGCTAGCGTAATTGTAGAAAAACACGATGATTATTTCAAGCAATTCGGTACCCATTTCTATTGGATTCTATACTTTTTCATCAAGATTTTTGCAATAAATAATTTATGCGAGACTACGATGAGAGAAGTATGTTCTTATTCAAAATTAGTTCTTTTTCTTTTTGACTATTTTAAATTGGAGTATTAAAAATATACTAATTTGCTTTTTATTTTCCTATATGCCGAGAACACTGGAGACATTCTTTGCGAATTGTACGAGCCTTCAACCAGCAAAAGATTTCGGGATGAAGTATGGAATAATTTGCGTTAGCTGTTTATGTTTTCAAGTATTGTGTTTACGAAATCTATAATTTGCATTTTTAGATTCTTGATTTCATATTTCAACTTGTCAACGATCGCTTGACGTTCACTGCTTTTGGATTTTATAATCTGGATCATGCATTTATATACAGTGTAAGTTGAAATTATTTAAATAAATTGTAATTCTGTACAAAATATAATATGCTATCATTCATTCTAGGCGATTGGTTCAATTACTACTTATCTCATTATTTTCGTTCAAGTTGGGGATAAACCTATAATTAGTTTTAAAAATAAAATCAATAATTCTACTTTGTGATGTAGAAAAATAACGAACGCGTAAAGAAACTACAAATCTAAGATGTAATTCCATGAGTGGAATGAAAATACAATATTTAATAGATACTATATAATAAATTTTATTTTTCGCATCTGCTGATAGATATATAATTTTTATTTTAATATTTTCCACTGTGATAATTTATTATTAATATACAAAGTATATTTTTAAGAAGTTTCTCTAACATTTAGTTGAAACGTTATAACGTCTAATATGACATTTTTTCTGTGTCAATAAAAAGAAGAAGAAAAAATACAAACTAAAATAGAAAAATGGAGAAACAAGGTGGAAATGATAACATCAATGAATTCAATAATAAATAATTAGTTTTTATATAATAAGTAGGTAATACCTGAAAGTGGGTTTAATCGAATGATAGATAACATAATGAAGAAAAAATAATACTTATCGTTTCAAACACTAAAAGTGCAAGTAATATTGTCCGAGCAGGCAGAAGTGATACGTCAAAACTAAACGAGGAACATTCTTCATTCGCTTTCTTTTTCTACGATCGTTAAATGTCAAGTTTCTCGATGCAACTATGTTTCAAATAAATAATTATTGTCGAAGCTTATTATAGAAATGTTTCTCTCAGCAGAATTTCGACATAGCATTAAACCGTTGATAATAATCAACTCGATTTTTACAACGGGCCTAGTGGAATACTTCGTCGATTATAAAATAAACGCGATCGGTTTAATTTATGCTATCTTTTCAATCATTTTATACATTGTTATAAACTGTACAGTTTTATATTCAATGAACCAAACTGACTTTGGAAGCATGTACGTTCTTAAAATAGTAAATACATTATATTTTTATGCCAATTACATATATTTCATTGTCACGATTGTTGCTGGGATTCTCAGAAGAAAGGTGAATTTTTCCTTATTTTTATTTATTTAATCAATATTTTTATTTTGCGACATGTGTTCTCTTCTCTCTTGCAGAAGGTTAGATATTTTATGTTGCAATTAGAAACTTGTATTCGAAGAATGGTTCAACTTAATATACCAATGAAATTATCTGAATATTTTTGGCAACAGTGTTACCTATGTTTAATCATTGTTGCTATTGTAATAACAATGTTTGTAATCGATTATGGATGGATGTCAATAACAAGATATAATTGGTTGGCAGCTATTGTTAATTCTTTTTATGGACGATATCCTAATGTCATGGTATTAATTGTCGATTCCACTTTCATGTTTTGGACGAAGTAAGTAAATTGTTTTATTTATCGTAGAAAAAAATGTAATGCAATGTTTATTACATTTAAACGATCATTAAAATTTGATATAGTTACATTAAAACGAAATTTAATCAACTGAACGTATTATTAAAAAGTATGTTAACTACAAGTATCGATTCGCCGCAACATAAAAGAGTCTTTCGTATTACAAATAAAATCAATAATAGTGATCCTTCGTTATCTGGTATTTATCGAAAGTATAAATCTAACGAAGAAGTTAATAGGATAAAAAAAATAAGGTAATTATTATAACACTGTAAATTAGATGAATTTTAGTGACTGTAAAGGAAACGGGATACGAGTAATATTTTGTTTTAATTTGTGATAAGTGCATGACTATAAGCTAAATATTTATTTCAGGGAAATACATTTAGAATTAACCAAGTGTGCTAAAATTATGAACGATGCGTATAGCTTTCATATGTTAATGTCTATCTCAGTTAATTTTATCGTACTCATATCGACTGGTTACACTTGTTATTATTACGTAATTACCACAAACTTTCATTTATCAAAACTTCATCTTTTTACTTTTGTATCTTGGATATTATTCTTATGCCTCAAGATTATTTTAGCATGTCGTGTATGTGAACTGACTGTAACGGAGGTATGTTTCTTCAATTTATAGCAATATTTTTAATCATTTTTTTTCCTTGCGAATTGTAACTGAATTTTGAACAGCTATTATATTCGTTTTGTATCTTTTTTTTTTTTGTTACATGCCATGAATACCGGAGATATTATTTGCGAAATGTACGAACCATCGAGAAACAAAGAATTTTGTGCTGAGGTATTAATCGATTAATCCAAATTAAACGATATAATTATAATATTACATTTTTACTGATAATTTTTTAGATCCGTGATTTCATTCAACAACTTATTCAATACCGACTTTCGTTTACAGCCTGTGGCTTTTTTAATCTAGATTATACATTATTAAGTAATGTACGTTAAAATATTTTCTTTTAACAAGTAAGTTTTCGTTGAAATAAATAATAATTTATTATTATTTGCAGATAATCGGTACTATTGTAACTTATGTCATTATTCTGATTCAATTGGGAAAGGTGACACCAGTAAAAGACTCAAGTCCAAATTCTACACTAGCGTCTAATAATTATTGATAAAAATGTAAGATCATTGTAATACATAACTATGCCCCTATTATTCAAACTAAAAGCTTCAAATCTTTAAAATTAAGGGGACAAACATTTTGCTACGTTGACAATAATGTTTCTAACGTAACATTAACGTTACTTTATTTATTGTGCACATATTTAACAATTATTAATCAATTGAAAATAATTTTTCTAATGTATAATATTTGTTTATGCAAAAAAGAAAAAAAAACATTAGAAAGAAAGAAAGTAATAAAGAAAAGTACGAAATAAGGATAACATTTGTCTCATTAATACATTAATATTAATTTATATTTGATATGGGAGGTTTTTATCGGACGATTACACACGAAAAAAAAATAAAAGAAAAATGCAGCTTTCTTACTGTTCAGAAAGCAAACGTAATTCATAATGAAATTCACTACGAAGGTAATAAGACATAGTGCAAATGATGAGTAATGAGCTTGGAACTTAGTGTAGCATCTAAACTCAGCAATGAATGTTCTCCATTTGGATATTTTCTACAAACTATAACACAACAACACAAAATAAAACAAGTTTTTGTCAATCGGTGTATTAAAAATAAATAATTTTTATTGACGAAAATAAAGGAAGATAATAAATAAATAAAAAAGGAACTTTCCCTCGTTCTCGAAGAATTATTCTGATAAAAATGTTATTATCGACAGAATTTCGACGTAGTATAAAACCGTTCATAATAATTAATTCTATTTTTACAACCGGCATGATGGAATATTTTGTCGATAATAAAATAAACGCGATCGGTTTCATTCATACTTGTTCTTCAATTATATTTTACATTACGTTGCTTTGTATTTATTCGTTTCCAACGTCAATGGATATTTGGAAAAAACCTACAATTGAATGTGTAACGTTTCTTATTTACATTTATAGCGATTATTGTAATCATATTGGTACCTTTATTGCTGGGATTCTTAGAAGAAAGGTAAATGCTTATGAAATTTAAAGGTTGTTCAAAAATCACACAGATCTGTAAACAGTGTTGCAATATATCTGTCAGATTGAATAATGTGTTATTTATAACAATTATTTTAATATAAATGCATCATTAGTTATTTTTATTACAGAAAGTAAGACGTTTCACGTTGCAAATAGAAACATGTGTTCGTGCAATGGATCAATTGAACATACCAATGAATTTATCCAAATGTTTTTGGCAACAATGTTACGTCATATTGATTTTTGTATTTTTTTTAATTATTATGATAGTCATTGATTATTCATGGTTGGTAATTATTGGTACTAGCTTTTGGAGAATTTGCGTTGCATTTTACATAGAACGTTATCCATTTATCGTACTGTTAATCACTGATTTTACGATTATATTTTGGATGTGGTAAGTTAATCGATCATTTCATCTGCTGTTTCTACAAAGTACAATGAAATATTTGTCAAATATTCAAGGATTTGTTTTATTTTAAATTAGGTATATAAAGGAGAAATTTAGAGAGTTGAACAAATTATTAAAAAGTATGTTAACGAGTACTATCAATTCGCCACAACACAAAAGAGTTATTGGAATGAGTAATAATTGGGAAAACAATCCTTCATCGAGTGATATTATTCATACGCATAAATCTAACGACAATGTTCTAAAGATTAAAAAAATAAGGTAATTATTGTTTAGTGTGATTTTATAGAATTATTACATTGTCAGTACACACATACACATATCTTCTTCTTCTTCTTCTTCTTCTTCTTCTTCTTATAATATATAAAAATATTTATTGTTGTTATTTAAGGGAGATACACTTGGAGTTAATTAAATGTGCTAAAAACACAAACGATGCATACGGATATCATATTTTATTATCGGTTTTAACATCCTTTATTATATTGGTTACGTCAACCTACTCTTTGTATCGCAACTTTATGACACAGAATTATTATCTCGATTGTTTATACATTTATTGGTTAACTCTATTTGGATTTAAATTGGTCATGATAAGTGATGTATCTTCAAAAACTGTGACAGAAGTATATTCCTTAATTATTTCATTTTATTCTATTAGGACCTTGAATAAGTTTTTGCTTTTTCTTAAAAAATGACATTAGCAGTACTTCGTGCATGGAATTCTCGAATGGTAATGGAGAACTTATTCAAGGACCTAATATTTTTTCAGATAATAATGTATTGGAATTTTGTTTTATTTGTTTTATTGTTCATGAATATAAGTATTAATGTTGTATCATATTTTTCTTTACATGCGATGAATACTGGAGATATTCTTTGCGAATTGTACGAACCGTCAACCAGCAAGGAATTTCGCGCCGAGGTAAATAATTAAAAAGAAATATTATAAATAATTTTTATTAAGGGAAATAATAATCAATAATTTCATTAACAAATTTAGATTTATGACTTTATTCTACAATTACTTCAAAACCCATTGTCATTAACCGGCTGTGGATTTTTTGATCTCGACCATTCGTTGATTCGTAATGTACGTTTAAAAAAAACCTATTCTTTTTTTACCACTCGATTTGTTTACGTTTATTTATTTGAATGATAAAATAATCTAATATTTTATTAATTACTTTTAGGTAATCAGTATCATCATAACTTATCTCGTTATTCTTATTCAAGTAGGAAGTACGCCATCAAATATTCGCCATGAAAATACAACTTTATCAATTTCATAATAATTCCCAAATTTTGAAATTATTCTTTTTATATTCGTATTAATCGGAACTATAATAAGTTTAGATAAATTCTAATATTAGACGAACTTATCTAAAATAAAAGTTTTGTCGTAATATTTTTAAGAAGGTAAAAATATTAACATATTATTAAAAATTAATTTAATTATTATATTTAATATGAATATCAGATTTAAATATAATTAAATTAATTCTTTTAATTGAACATCACGTTTATTTTATTATTGATCAAATGAATATAAAGAGTAAGTGAAATAAAATCATTATTTATAGATAAGGACACCGAAAGAAAGATAACATTTACGCTCCCCGAATAATTTTTTATTCATTTCAATGTAGTAAAAACGTAATACACCTAAGTAGGTTTTAACAAATGAAACGTAAAAAGTTATACGGAATATTCCAATCACTTTGTGCTTGAACGTAGGTCAGAATAATATTCAATACCTAATGTAATAACATAATATAATATAAACAATGAGTTGTGAACGTTCGTAGTATCTCGGCAAAACTTCCCATAGAATGGTCTATATTCGCTTATTTTATTGTCCAACCTTTAATACCAAGTTCAAATTTCCAATATTATTTTTACATTTTTATTAACAAGTTTAATCATTTGAAATATCGAGATTGAATTTTGTGTAAAAATCGATACATCGAAGATAAAATTAGTGTCTTTGATAAAACGAAGAAGATAAAAGAACAGTAAAAAATGTTTCTATCGGCAGAATTTCGACGTAGCATAAAACCCTTGATAATAATTAATTCAATTTGTACGACAGGTTTAGTCGAATATTTCGTCGATGATAAAATAAACGCGATCGGTATAATCTATGCGTTATTTTCATTATTTTTATATTTATCAATGACATTGATATTTTCATTTTCTTCGAATTATTTTAAACATAGATTACCATTTCTTTTGAAAGTAACATACACGTTATATAATTTTAATGAATGTTTATTTGAAATTGTCACAATTGTTGCTGGGATTCTTAGAAGAAAGGTGAAACGTTGTTTTTAAAAAACATTATTTTATTTTATTGTTAAAGATTTTCTTCTATAATATTATTGTTATTTTTCTTAATAGAAGGTGAAACGTTTCTTGTTACAAATGGAGACTTGTACTCGAAGTATGAATCAATTGAATATACCAATGAATTTGTCACAATTTTTTCGACAACAGTGTTTCCTTGTGTTTCTATCGATTATTATACTATTATTAATGATAGTAACAAGTTATCGATGGTTACTGCAACTTAAACTAAATATTATGGAAATGGTAATTTCTATTTATTTAGAACGTTATCCTTTTTTCTTGTTGCTTGTTACAGATACTACTTTTATATTTTGGATAAGGCAAGTATAAATCGTTTATTAGGTTGGTGCGTATAAAGTGTCGAATTTTTAACTGAATATACAAAACTGCATACCTTTTTTGCAAAAGCTATTTATTCAATCAAAATATGATTCATTCGTCTTCGATACATTTTCCTCAACGAGACTTTTAAAGCATAGATATGTCTATAATTTACAATTTTTCATGCATCTCATCGTACTTTTCGGCCGTAATTGTCTCCTCAGTTCGAGGGAACATTTCATATGCATCAGCTTAATAGGTATTAATTGCATAAATATTAGTCTAATTTTAATGCATCTTATATATTCAATAGATACATCAAAATAAAATTTAGTCAATTGAATGTAGTATTGAAACGTATGCTAACAACTACTATAAATTTGCCACAACATAAAAGAGTCTTACAAATTTGGAATAACGAAAAGAATAATGATCTTGGTGAATCTGTTATTCATGGAACGAATAAATCTGACAAAAATATCATTAAATTAAAACAAATTAGGTAATTATACGATAATATATAAGAGTTGTTCTATAATTCACTTTACCGAGTATAAAAAGATTTTATATACAGAAAAAGGATTATTTTGTATCCAATATAAATTTAATTTTTCCTTTTTTTGTTAAAGGGAAATACATCTGGAATTAATAAAATGTGCTAAGAACATAAACAATGCTTATGGATTACATATTTTAATGTCAATATCAACGGGTTTTATCTTAATCGTAGCAGTGTGTTACAATGCATACAATTTTGTAAAAGCTTCAAATTATACTCAACATCCTTTTCAAATGTACGCTTTTTCGTATTGGATTTTTCACAATGGATTCAAGATTTTCGTAATAAGCTACGTGTGCTCATCAGCCGCAACTGAGGTATGTTCCTTAAATATTTATTATCATTTTTCTTTTATGTTTATTTATTATAAACATTTTATCCTAAAGTTTCACAAAGACTCGTTGTACGAAATAATTATTCTTCCATCGTTTTTTTTCTTACATGCAACGAATACCGGAGATATTCTTTGCGAATTGTACGAACCGTCAACCAGCAAGGAATTTCGTAAAGAGGTAAATAATAAATATTATTATTTAAACAGAGGTAATAATTAATCATTGCAAATTTTTACAACAAAAAATAATAGAATTTCAATTGATTATGATACTGTTATCTTTTTGTTTTTAGATTCACAACTTTACCTTGCAGCTTATTCAAAATCAATTGTCATTTACAGCTTGTGGTTTTTTCGATCTTGACAATAAATTGATATATTGCGTATGTATCGAAATATAATTCTAATTTATATTTATAATAATTAATTAGAATTAATTAAAGTATGTTTTTTCTTTTTTTAGATAATCGGTAGCGTCACAACTTATCTTGTTATTCTCATTCAAATTGGTGGAGTGCCATACTTAATTTTCTCAACCGATTCGACGTTATAAACTAATCATTGATTACTATACAAGGTGTCTAAGAGAGTTCTTATTTCGTTACACTCAAATATTAATTGACTATATGAAGAAACACTTGCAATTTTTTTTATACCGAGTATGCTGTTGTTAGAAATTACGATTAGATTAATCAAATTGATATTACTATTTTTATCTAATATATATATTAGATATGAGCTAACATATTATCATTATAAAATAAAAATAATTGCTATCTTATATTTAAACAGTTCCATAAAACGCGTCGTTTAGAAATGGCCAGTTTTTCTTATCGATTTTAACAATTAAGTTCATAAGGACTTATACTATATCTATAAAATATGATCAATTTCTAGGTAATTTCTATGCTTTCATCAAACACTATAGTACTTTCAATAATATCTTTGACAAGATAAATATTACTTGGTAGATCAGTCGTTGTTCGAATAAACAAACAGTTAATACGATTGATCTAATCCTAATAGATAATTTGTTTAATTAAATGTTAATAGAGCAATATGCAAATAAATTTAAATGAATTTTTATTAACTAATTATTATAAACTTCATCAAAATGTTTTAATTTATGTCTAAAAAAAAAATGATTTCATTTTTATGGTGGTATTATTATTGATTCTGTTTTCAAAGAAAAAAATCTTCTTACATAGTTGATTTTTATTAGAAATATATAAAAATAATGTAAAAAAGATACCAAGCAGTATATTTTGTAAGTATATTGTCATAATTATCACGTTATCGTTTAATTATCTTTACCATTATTAGAAATTATTCAAGGAAGTGATGGGTATCAATGAAATAGACAGCATTATCGACTCGATGAGTTTCACAACAACACACTCCAGAAATTCATAATCATTACTTTAATATCCTTCAAAGACATCTCATCGTATTCTCCGTTAGTGTTTCTAAAAATAAGAAATAAATAAATAAAAAATAAATAAATAGACAAATACCAAGCTTAATCTATGATTAAAAAATACGACAAAGTAGCAATGAAAAATTTCATTAAGTTATTAACCGATAAACGTAAAGTACGTGAAATTTCTCGTATCGACAAAATAACATCTAAAAACATTTACGATGTTTTAAGACCGATATATATTTTAAATATTATATTTGGATTACGGGTTATCGAAATTCCACGTTGTCGTTTAGGATCGTTATTCAGTTGGATATATTCTATGTCATTTTACGGTGTTAATTATGGTTGTTTTCATTATCGTCAAACGTATATGAATCACACTAAGGTGTTTACTTTTAACGAAACTGTAAGTAATGTTATAACGGCTATGAATCATATTGTGATATTTGTTTTAATTATTATGGGATTATATCAGAGCAAGGTAAGTTTATAAAAAATACGCTTATTTATGATTAATAATTATACTATTGATTTTTTATCCCCTGTGAAATGATATTAATAGTTATTTCTTGAAACTAATGATATACAGTCAGTGAAATTATGTGCAAGAAAATTACACGAGATCGACAAAACGCTTCGTGCGTTAGGCTCATCGTCATCTTTCAATTTAATCTACAAGAGAACAAAATGTGGTTTATCGTTAATTCTATTCCTTGTGCTCGTGTTATTCGCAGCAGCTATAGTAGAAATGATTGTAATGGATCAACCATATTATAAATCGCCATTTATTTATTGTTGTATAATTGAATATTTGTATAATTTCATGATCGAGTTTCTGTTGGTTACCGAGTTCCTTACAATTGTAAGGTAAGCTGTTTATTAAGATATTTATTACCATTGTTATTAGAAATAAGAAAAAAATCGCTTTTATCGAAAATCAGAATATTATTTTGAATATTTCAGATGCGTCAAATCGGAATTCCAACGAGCAAACGATCTTCTCAGTGACGTTAATATTTTACCGATCACTTCCATTTCTTCGGAATTATTAAAACGATCCATTTTCGTTAATTCGAACAATTCGTTAAACCATACATTGACATTACGTACAACCCAATTAGAATTGCAATTGGCCAGTAATAAAATAAATAGAAGTAGACAATTATTACGTACAATAAGGTTTTTGAATTTATTCAAGGTTTTAATAATATAACACTTATTTAGGATGAAAATGAACAATTTGATATTTTTAGACAGGTTCATTTGGAATTATGCAGAATATCTAAATGTTTTAGTATGATGTACGGTATACAAATATCTCTAGAAATGGTGATGTGTATTTTGTCTACCACATACTATTTATACAATTTTTATGTATCTTACATGAATGGAGTTCGTGACATATATTATATGATCTTTTTAATCATTTCTACGATTTTTAACTGTTTACCATACTTTATAAGAATCTTTATTGTTAATGTCATCTGTCACAAAACAACGGAAGAGGTAGGGAAAATAAAGTACCATGGGAGTTTCCTCTTTCATACTTCTTTTGGATTACAATTTGAATAATTTACCAACCCTTAAGTAGACACGTAACACCCTCAGGTGTTAAATCGTTGTTGTTTTGTATTTTTGACGATCGCATGATTTTTAGGCTGAACGAACTAATGAAATTCTTCACACATTTTATGGAAATAATGACGACTACGAAATACAAAAGGAGGTAAATACTATTACAAAAGATATATCAATTAATTATTATTATTATTTCTTTTCTTTTTTACAACAGGTTGAAATATTTTCGTTGCAAATGATGCATTGCTGTACAACATTTACCGCATTCGGGTTTTATAAACTTAATTGCAAACAAATTGCATCGGTTAGTAAGTTTATTCTTTGTTGAGAGAAAAAGATACAAATTAAATGAAAAATATAATTAATTTTTTATTATTTAGTGCATCGGTGTCATAACTACATACATGGTTATATTGATACAAGTATCTGATTCAATAAAAACAGGATCATAATTGACTACGAGTACTCCTTCGTCCTTTAAATTGTATAAGTAGATAAAAGTATAATTATTACAATTTATCTGAGTGATTTAATTGTTTAAATAAAATTCTAATAGAAAATACATTTTTGTACAAACGAAAATATATTCGAGATACACATCGTCCGTTTCATTATGAATTTTTCTACGCAACAACGAAACAGTTTTATTGATTATATTAGTCGTAAGGCGTCAGACTCGAGAAATTCATTCGCATAATCTTTGCACCCTTCGAAGACATCTCATCGTGTATAATTCTTTCGTGTTTGATAAATTAAAAAAAGAATAAAATATTACGGAGAAGAAAACAAACGATGACAATTTGGATTTTTTAAAATTAATTTTAAGAGAGCTAATAATTAATAACAATTGTTCGAAAATTCGTAAAGGACGGGGAAATAAGAATGAGAAATTTAATGGAAAGATTTATAAAAAATCCAAAAGTTTATGGGACCGTAAAAAACGACAAAATACCATCGAAAACTATAAACGACATTTTAAGGCCGATCTATATCTTAAGCATTATTTTTGGATTACGCGTATTCGAAATTCCACGAGGCCATTCAAGACCGATCCTTAGTTTGCTTTATTCGATATTATTAATAATTGCAAATTATGGCATTTGGAGATACCGTGAAGAAAATATAAATCACTCTAGAGTGTTCGACTTTAACGCAACTGTAAACCATTTGCTTTTTACCATGAATTATATTGTGATAATTGTTATAACGATGAAAGGATTATATGAGAGCGAGGTAAGTTTGTTAATTAATTATGGTAAATAAATATATTATTATTGCCAATTTCCTATGATATTAATCAAATTGTTTATTTAAAACGAATTATTACACAGTCGATGAAATTATGTGCAAAAAAAATGCACGAGATCGACAAAACGCTTAAGGCGTTAGGCTCGTCATCGAAATTTAATAAAATTTACAAAAAAACCATCATGGAAATAATATTTTATGTATTATTTGTGATATTTATCCTCACAATAGCGTTCATTCAAGTGAATTCGTATTATTCGGTATTTCTAGTGCCCGTCATTTATTTATCTTTGACTCAATATCTTTATAGCTTCATGAGCGAGTTTTTAATTATCTTTGAATTCTGTACTATGGTAAGGTACGTAATTACATTATTCTTTTATTTATTGTTATTGATAATAATACAATTTCTAATTAAATTTAGGTGCGTTGAATCGGAATTTCAAAGAGCAAACGAACTCCTAAGTGACATCAATATTTTACCGATTTCTTCTATTGCTTCGGAATTAATCAACCGATCGCATCACGTTGATTCCAACAAATTATTTGACGTTTCATCGTCGTTACGTAAAATTCATTCACGATTGCAAGTAGCAAATTATAAAATAAATAGAAGTAGAAAGTTATTACGTACAATAAGGTTGGTGCTTATGTAACTTGGTGCATATAAAATGTAGGATTTTTTTACTTAAAAATACGACATTTAATGAAACATTATCTAAGAGTTATGATCAAATTTGATATTTCTTAGACAGATTCATTTGGAATTATACAAAATATCGAAAAGTTTTAGTAAGATGTACGGCATACAGATGTCCTTGGAAATAGCAATATGTATTTTGTGTAACACGAACGCCTTATACAGTCTTTATAATCATTATTGGAATCCAAGTGTTAACATCGACTTCAATCTTTTTCATTGGTTTTATATGATTTCAGTTTGGTTACAATATTCTATAAGAATATTTGCGATTAATTACATATGTGACAGAACAACCGAAGAGGTACGTTCCATAACTCCTTTTTATAAAACTAATCTCGTGCATTCGAAATCGCTGGCGCTTGAAAAATTTGAGATATTGCGGTATGGGAACGTTAATGTAAAACGAGATATTGATATTTGTATTTAACCATTATCTAAATTAATAAATAAATTTCTTTAGGCTGAACGTACTAATGAAATTATTCATACTTTTTATGGAAAGAACACGGACCTTGCAATACAGAAAGAGGTATACGTTTCAAAAGAATTTCTTTAAATATATGATTATTGTTATATTATATTTTGTTTTACAGATAGAAATATTTTCTATGCAATTGATGCAATGTCATACTTCCTATTCCGCATTTGGTTTATATAACTTCGGTTGCAAACACATTCGTTCTGTACGTACAATTTGTTTTACGTAAATCGCATAATAATAATTGTTTTTTTGAGATTAAAAGGTTTACCAATGTTTTTATTCCGTCAGTGTATCGGTGTAATCGCGACATACGTGGTTATCATGGCACAAGTAAGTGATTCATTAAACAAAGGATCATAAATCAATGTAGTCATTGTTCGTTACTGTATATTAAATAAATGATTAGAGTATAATTATTCTATTTTGTGGTCAAATTTTTAAACAGTTATTAATTGATTTAATTCCTATTCTACTATGCTATCAGCATTCATTCTCGATATATGCTCGTCCCCATCTTACTATGTCTAGGAAAACGCATTATTCTCTTATGTTCGCATTTCTTATGCGATCTCTTCTTGTTTTTCCTAGTATCGGCAATAAAAATAAATATTGAAAAATACATTGTATGCATCGTAAAGTTTCATAGGAATATGATAACGTTTAAATATCTTAAAGTTGTAGAAAAGTTTGAAAACAGTAACCTGTAGTGGTAGATTCGGTTAATATTGAAATAAATTAGAATCATTTTTCATTAATCGATTGTTTTATACTTAATCAATAAATGCAATGTAATTTGATGCATTTTACTCAGCTAGATTATGATACTTATTCTTTTATCCTATAAATCTCTTGGGAATTGCCAATGAATCATTATGAACTTTTATATCATAACACAACGAAAGAGTTTTATCGATTTGGTGGGTCGTAGAATGTCTGACTCGAGAAATTCTTTCGCATAACCTTTGCACCCTTCGAAGGCATCTCATCGTATATACTTCGTTCGCGTTTAACAAAATAAATAGAATCAGAAAAATAGAAACGAAAAAGACGATGAAATTTTCGATCTGTTTTAATTAAGGTTTTTTTTTATCGTACAATAAATTGCGATTGGATTTGACGATGATTCAAAAGTACGGCGATATGGCAATTAGAAATTTAATAGAAATGTTTGTAAAAAAATCCAAAGTTACTAGGATCTTTAAAATTAGCGAAACAGTATCAAAAAATATCTACGACGTTTTCCGACCGATCAACGTTTTAAGTATTATCTTTGGATTACGTGTTTTTGAAATTCCAAGTGGCCATTCAAGAACAATACTAAGTTGGGTTTATTCAATGTTACTCTTTGGTCTGAGTTTCGCAATTTGGAGTTTTATCGATAAAACACTAGACCACAGTAGAAAACATTATTTCAGCGATACCGTAGAATACGTTTCAGCGATTATTAATCATATTGAGTTATTTTTTATAGCGATTATAGGATTATATCAGAGCGAGGTAAGTTGACAACGTATTTATTGCAAGTAAAAGATGCATAATTGATTTCTTTTTTATGAAATTAATTTCTTCAGTCGTTCAAATTATGTGTGAAAAAAATGCACGAGATAGACAAAACGCTTGAGATGTTAGGTTCGTCGTCATACTTTGACCAAATTTATAGAAAAACGATCATTGAAGTAATAATATTTATATTATTTATGATAGTAATCAATGCAATAGCTGTCATTGAAACGAAATTGTTATATTCAGTGAAAGCTTTTCTATCTCCCGAAATTTATTTATCATTAACACAATATTTGTATAGCTTCATGGTCGAATTTTTAATGCTCATTGAATTCTCTACTATGATAAGGTACGTAAATTAAATAATTATTTTCTTATTATTCATTGTTTAAATAAAACGTTTACTACTGGTAAGAAAAATTTGTAAAAACAAAAATATAGGTGCGTCGAATCGGAATTTCAAAGAGCAAACCAATTACTAAGTGACTTCAATGTTTTACCGATTTCTTCCATCGCCTCGGAATTAATTGGACGATCTGTTCCAATTGATTCGAACAAATTATTTAATCTTTCATCGTCGTTACGTAGAACGCATTCACGGTTGCAAGTAACGAGTCAGAAAATCAAAAGAAGTAGAAAATTGTTACGAACGATTAGGTTAATATTATAACATTAATTAATGATAACATATTATTTAGGATTGAGATTAAAAATTGAGATATTTTTCAGACATGTTCATCTGGAATTATGCAGATTATCGAAAAGTTTTAGTAAAATGTACGGAATACAAATGTCCCTACAAATTGCAATGTGCATTTTGTATAATGTACAATTCTTATATCACATTTATGGACTATACTTGAGCAATTCTGATGGCATAAATGGGATGAATTTTCAATTGATTACTGCGATTTTGGTGTGTTTACAATATTCTATAAGAATATTTGCGGTTAATTACATGTGCGACAGAACAACTGAAGAGGTACGATGGAAAATTCAATATTTCTTATTGGTCCAAAGTCATTAGGGAGAAGTGTTTGCAAAAAATTCTGTAAATGACAAGTATGGGATTGTTAATGTAAAACGAGATATTATAAATATAATTATATTTGTATTTAATCATTATCATGAATTTCTTTAGGCTGAACGTACTAACGAAATTATTCATACTTTTTATGGAAAGAATACGGACCTTGCAATACAGAAAGAGGTATATATTTCAAAAGAATATCTTTAAATTTATGATTACTGTTATATTATATTTTGTTTTACAGGTAGAAATATTTTCTATGCAAATGATGCAATGTCATACTTCCTATTCCGCATTTGGTTTATATAACTTCGGTTGCAAACACATTTGTTCTGTACGTACAATTTGTTTTACGTTAAATCTCATGAAAATAATAATTTGTTTTTGGAATAAAAATATTTTCCAGTGCTTATATTTTTTTCAGTGTATCGGTGTCATCGTGACATATGTTGTTATCATTGTACAAGTAACTGATTCATTAAAATTAGAATCCTAAATCACAATATTACTATACTTTCATCATTCTGTAAATTGAATAAGCGATAATTATACAATTATTAAATTTTACTGTGTCAATTATTTTATGCATGACGTCCCAATTCCATTCAAATTTAGAATACGCTCTATCAAATTTTCTATAATAATTCGATTAGTATAAACTAATCATGTATAATTATATAAGGTATCGAAATATAATTAAAAGTTAAGGAGCCTCTTGTTTATTAATACAACACTATTGCATAAGATAAATTATTTAGGCGAAATAAAATTATTATTGATATATTAACATTAATTTGAATTATTTATCATTGATCATTAATGGTTCAACTTATTGTTACGTAATACCTAATTTGTTTAGCAATAAGAGAAAGGAAAAACCATTAGGCATTTCCTAGCAAGATAATAATTAATTTATTTTATCCGCTAAATCTCACGAGAGAATTGCTATGAATTATAATGAATTTTGATATACAACGACGAAACAGTTTTATTGATTAGATTAGTCGTAAAGCGTGTCAGACTCGAGAAATTTATTCGCATAACCTTTGCATCCTTCGAAGATATCTCATCGTGTATAGTTCTTTCGTGTTTAACAAAATTAAATAATATCAGAAAAATAGAAACGAAAAGGACGATGAAATTTTCGGTCTGTTTTAATTAAGGTTTTTTTTTTTATCGTACAATAAATTGCGATTGGATTTGTCGATGATTCAAAAGTACGGCGAATATGGCAATTAGAAATTTAATAGAAATGTTTGTAAAAAAATCCAGAGTTACTAGGATCTTTAAAATTGGCGAAACAGTATCAAAAAATATCTACGACGTTTTCCGACCGATCAACTTTTTAAGTTTCATCTTCGGATTACGTGTTTTTTTCAATTCCACGAGGCCATTCAAGACCAATAATTAGTTATCTTTATTCGATATCATGCTTAATTACGAATTATATCATTTGGCGATATCGACATAATATTGCCAACTATTCTAATCATTTTGACAGATCTATAGAACATGTTTTAGCGTTAATAAATTTTATAGAATTAATTCTAATAGCGATAATTGGATTACATCAAAGTGAGGTAAGTTTAACAACTATTTATGATAAATAAATATATATATTTTGAAGATATTTATCAATAATTCTCATTAAAATTTGATTCCACGCAGTCATTTAAATTATGTATAAAAAAAATGTACGCAATCGACAAAACGCTTAAAGCGTTAGGCTCGTCGTCATCCTACGATAAAATTTATAGAAAAACTGTCATGGAAGTAATATTCTTTACATTATTTTTGGGGGCTGCCATAATTGTGCATACCTTACAGAAGCTATTGGTGAATTCAATGGCTTTTCAAACCCTCGAAGCTTATTTATCTCTAATTCAAACTATTTATATTTTCATGATCGAGTTTATATTGGTTATTGAATTCTGTACTATGGTAAGGTACGCTATTAAATTAAACATTTATTTATTGTTACTATAAATAAATTTACTATAAATAATTTTACGATATATAATAATTGGTTGGAAATAAATTTTGTATATAATACATTTTTGTTAAACAATACAGGTGCATCAAATTGGAATTTCAAAGAGCAAACGAACTCCTAAGTGACATCAATATTTTACCAGTTTCTTCTATTGCTTCGGAATTAATTGAACGATCCGTTCCAATTGATAAGAACAAATTATTTGACATTTCGTCGTCGTTACGTAGAACACATTCACGATTGCAAGCGGCAAGTCAGAAAATAAATAGAAGTAAAAAGTTATTACGAACTATCAGGTTGGTATTGTGAATAACATTATTTAAGATTTATGGTTAAATTAGATATTTTTTGTAGACAGGTTCATTTAGAATTACGCAGGATATCGAAAAGTTTAAGTAAATTATACGGCATACAGATGTTCTTTCAAATAGTGATATGTATTTTGGCTAACACACATATCTTATATTATTTTTATGAAAAATATTCCGAGCGAACGCTTAAATTCGATGAAATGAATTTACAATTGTTTACTGTGATTTTGATCTGTTTACAATATTCTTTAAGAATCTTTGCCGTTAATTACATGTGTGACAGAGCAACTGAAGAGGTACGATGGAAAATTGAATTTTCCTTATTAATCCAAAGTCATTAGGGAGAAGTGCTTGCAAAAATTCTGTAAATGACCACTGTGGGATTGTTAATGTAAAACGAGATATTGATAACTATATTTGTATTTAATCATTATCATGAATTTCTTTAGGCTGAACGTACTAACGAAATTATTCATACTTTTTATGGAAAGAATACAGACATTGCAATACAGAGAGAGGTATACATTTCAAAAGAATTTCTTTAAATTTAAGATTATTGTCATATTGTATATCGTTTAACAGGTAGAAATATTTTCTATACAATTGATGCAATGTCATACTTCCTATTCTGCATTCGGTTTATATAATTTCGGTTGCAAACACATTTGTTCTGTACGTACAATTTGTTTTACTTTAAATCTCATGAAAATAATATTTTGTTTTTGGAATAAAAATATTTTCCAGTGCTTATATTTTTTACAGTGTATCGGTATAATCGCGACGTATGTGGTTATCTTGTTACAAGTACATAATTCATTGAAAAAAGGATCCTAAATTACTATGATATTCTTTTATCCTTCAAAATTATATAAATAATAAATATGTAATTTTTAAGACCAATTTAATTGTAAAGAAAAATCTATTGTTATATTATTTTCTCCTTAATCTCTTTAATATATACCAAATTGATTATAATAAAATGGTAAGATATCGATTAAACAAAAGAACGTAATCAACCACATGAGTCTTTTAGCGCCTCATCCGAGAAACTCATTCGCATTACTTTAATATCCTTCGAAGGGGTCTCATCGATTTTCGTTTGTGTTTTATTAAATTAAAGAAAGAAAAAAACAAGAAAAGACACACAAATTCGGTATTTTCCAATCCCTTATTTAAAATTTACATATTTAAACAAAAGATACGTGTTTCGAATGTGAAGTATCTACAAGGATAGTTAAAGTAAAGATGATTAATTTAATAGATAGATTTCTAACAAAATTCAAAGTTCATAAGAGTTCGATTAAAATCAACAAAATGCAATCTAAAAATATATACGATATTCTACGACCGATTTATATTTTAAGTATTACCTTTGGATTACGCGTATTCGAATTTCCTCGTAATTATTCAAGACCTATACTAAGTTTCATTTATTCTATATCAATTTTTTTACTGTACTATTTTAGTTGGTCTTATCGCAAAGACCTTATGAAAAAATCAAATATTAATCATTTCGAAGGATTTGTTGGTTACGTTGTTTCTGTTGTTGATCATTTCGTGGTAATTACTATACTTTTAATGGGATTATATCACAGTAAGGTAAGTCTACGGAAATATCTATGATTAATTTATTATTTATAATATTAATATGAAATTAATAATCAATTATTTTTATGAATATTTAATTTGTAACAATCTTTGTTAAACACAGTCATCGAAATTATGTGCAAAAAGAATAAACGAGATCGACAAGACGCTTAAGGAGTTAGGCTCGTTGTCATCTTTCAACAACATTTATAAAATAACGATGAAGGAAATTATAATTGTTTTCGTTTATACATTTTTCACGTACATAATAGTCGGTGTAGGAATGGTTACAACAAATACCGTTGACGGTATTAGTATTTCATTCGTTATATTCTTGTGTTTATTTCAATACTTCTACAGCTTTGTGGTTGAATTTTTAACGTTGATCGAATTTGTTACTATCGTTAGGTACGTAATTAATGGAAATTCAATATAATTTCATTCAATTACTATGAATAAATGTTTATAATAAATTTCGTAAATAATGTAGATGCATTAAATCGGAATTTCGACGTGGTAACGAACTTCTCAGCGATTTGGATATTTTAACAGTTTCTTCTGTCGCGTCAGAAATAATTGATCGCAAAGAAACTACTGGTTATGGTTGTTTAGTCATCGAGTCTTCACGATCATCGCTTCCTTTAAATTCGGAAAAATTGTTCACGCTCATACCCTCGTCGCGTCAAACTCAGTCGAGGTTGCAAGTGGCCAATTATAAAATGCATAGATGTAGAATATTATTACGAACTATAAGGTGAGCCTAATTAAAGACTAATATTATTTTATAATAATTGATTATATCTTTTAATTAGACAGGTTCATCTGGAGTTATACAAGGTTTCGAAATGTTTTAGTGAAATTTATGGCATACAGATATCATTGGAAATGGTAATATGTGTTTTCTGTAACACTCATGTTTTATTCGATTTTTATGGAAAGTATATGGAAGATATGGCTAATACGATTAGCCTTAAATTTCAATTCGTTTTAATGATTTTATGTTTAATTCAATTTTCTACAAGAATCTTTATTGTTAATTACATCTGCGATAGAACAATGAAAGAGGTCAGAATGGAAGTCTTACATTGGTATCAATGATTATTTATTATTTAACAATTTCATGATTTCGTTGTTGTGTTCAGGCTAAACGCACGAATGAAATAATTCACACGTTTTATGGAAAAAATACGGACGTAGAAATACGAAAAGAGGTAGATATCGAAATTTTATGAAATACTTTTTTTTTTAAGATTAATATTGAATAATTCTATCATTATTATTTTTTTTCTTCTACAGATTGAAATATTTTCTATGCAAATGATGCAATTTAATAACGCATATTCCGCATTCGGTTTATATAATTTTGACTGTAAACAAATTTGTTCGGTTCGTACAATAACTTATGATTCAAATCACTCTATCGAATGAAAAGAAAAAACAGTCAAAGTAATTTTATTTTTGATTTCTCAGTGTATCGGTATTATTACGACGTACCTGGTTATATTGATACAAGTAGCTGATTCGTTAAGAAAAGGATCATAAATTGCTAGCGTTTTGACAGGATTTTGAAGCAACGTCTATTTTCAGCCAAATATCCAGCCAATTCTACTGTTCAATTTGGAAAAATTCTTACCCGGATAAAAAAATACTAATACTAATAAAAATACTAACACTAATTCAATACTATGAAATAATTTAGTACCCGCCCCTTTAAAGTAAACAGTAAATGGTTTTTGTTTTTTTCCGAACGAAAAAAACCAATCAATTTCACAGAAGAAGATAACACCATTATAATGATTAATTTATTATTCATTTCTATAAAGTAATAAGGTAATATCTATAAGTAGGTTTCGTCGAAGCAACAATAAAGAAAAAAAGTAATTACTATCTGTCCAATATTGACGGTAGATTAGAATGATATTGTAATAGAACACAATAAACTATCGTGCAAGCAATGAGTTGTTAGCTATCATAAGTGTAACTTTCAAACCCTAACAGAGAATGGCTCTGTACTCATTTTAATTCTTACAAAATTTCAATCAAAATTATTACGATCATTAATATTGAAAATAATTAGTGGCGTTTAAGAGAAAATAAATAAAGTAGTTTTTTTTTCTTCAATGAAATATTTTAAACTAATGTCACTGTCGGCTGAATTTCGTCGAAATATTAAACCATTGATAATAATAAATTCTATATTTGGCACCGGCCTAATAGAATATTTTGGGGATAATAAAATAAACGCGATCGGTATGTTTTATGCTTGCTTCTCGATCATTTGCTATTTCTCAATGAGTTATATATCTTCGAATAATTTGAATCTTCCTGACAATGGTGAACCACTTCTTATAAAATGCACTAATTATTTATACGGATTAAATAATACCGTGATTCAAATTGTTGCCACTTTAGCTGGTATCATCAGAAGAAAGGTGAATCATTTTCCATAATTTTTTGATTCATTTCATTTAATCGACATATAAATCTCTTACATCGCTCTATTCGTTCAATTTTACAGAAGATTAAACATTTGATGTCGCAAATGGATATTTGCGTTCGAACAATGAATCAATTGAATATATCGTTAAATATGTCAAAAATTCTTCAACTGCAGTGTTACTTTATATCAATTTTTGTTATTCTAATTATAACAATGGTAGCATTAAGTATTCTATGGATGAATATATTGAAGTTTCATTACATTATGTATCTTTGTTTGTATTACGTCACAGTAAATCCCTTTATCATATCATTAGTAGGCGATTTGACTTTTATATTTTGGATGAGGTAAGTTTATTAACACTATTCCTAAAATAACGATAGAAATTTATTTGTATATAATTTTAGAAAATTGTAAAAATAAACAAATCTTCAACTTCAAATAGGTATATAAAAATAAAATTAAACGATTTGAACAAACTATTAAGAAACATGCTTAAGACCACTATTCATTCGCCACAACATAAAAGGGTTCTTCAAATGGAGATTAATAGGAGAAATGATCTTCAATCATCCGATATTAATCGAACTTTAAATTCAAACGAAGATTTAATCAAAATTAGAAAAGCCAAGTAAATATTATGTAAACCGTTATTATTATAAAGGGTAGAATGTTTTTAATTTGATGATAGATTGTTCTTCTAAATGGTTTTCGTAGTTTATTTTTAAATTTTCCACATTCGATAAAAAAATAAAAAGATTTTTGGGATACTCTTCTATAGTTAAAAGTTGAAATATTGTATTGTTAATTTAGTATAATTTAAATTTGTTATCTTAGAGAAATACATCTGGAATTAATAAAATGTGCTAGAAATACAAATGATGCATACGGATTACATATTTTGAGTTCATTGTCAGCAGCTTTCACTTTAATCACTGTTATAACTTACAACATTTATTACATCCTTATAATTAAAGAAATAAAAACACAAGTTGTTCAAATGATCACCTTTATGTTCTGGTTATTATACTTTGGTTTAAAGATCATCACATTGAGTCACATAAGTTCAGATACTGCAACTGAGGTATGGTTCAAAATTAAATAATATTTATTAATATTTTTAAGAATTTATTTTCGTTAAAAATATTTCAACAAAGTTTATTTTTTTTCTTCCTTACATGCGTCAAATACCGGAGTTATACTTTTCGAATTGTACGAACCGTCAACGAGCAAGGAAATACGTGCCGAAGTAATTAAACAATTAATACTAATTTACCGATCAATTTATATTATACGATTATTTGATTATCATAACGAAAATATTTGACAATACCATTTTTAGATTCGTGACTTTACTCTACAAATTATTCAAAATCCATTATCATTTACAACTTGTGGCTATTTCGATCTCGATTATACATTGATAAGTAACGTACGTTGCAATTCATCTTTACAAGATTCATATTCAAAAATTATATATATATAATAGATTTATTAATTTTTCAGGTAATCGGTACCGTAACAACTTACCTCGTTATTCTCATTCAAATTGGTCCCACACCATCAATAATTGATGTTAAAAATTCGACGTTATCCACTAATGATATGTGAAATATTTAATATGATTTTTATATGTAAATTTATTTGAATACAAAGTAATGAAATATCTAAGCAATCTTTATTATTTGTAATGTAGTTTATAATTTTTTATTACAAACCCTTGTAAATTCTTTTTATAACGCATATATTATTATTCAAAATGTAAGGAACGTGTTTATGCATTAATGAACTTTAAGTTATTCTTATTTCATCTTCTCGGTGGTATTTAAAAATTTTAAAAGTTACTTTTACAAGTTACATTTTGTTTTTTTTTATATGAAACAACACAAAATATAAGTTTCTCGATAAAATTATTGACACATATGATTCGTTTTTAGCTTGGAAATGTTATTATAAAACTATTTTACTCAATTATTTAATAAAATAAATGCTTTTTCCCCTTTTTTAGTCTTTAAAAGAGAAAAACAAGGAATATGGAATATACCGTTTCGTTTAATAACTAAAACCTAATAGATTTTCATTTGATAACGTGTAAATGGTTTATGGATAGGAGTACAATATAATTTCTAACTATGACAAGAACGATGAAGATATTTTAATCTGATAGAAAAAAAAAGTAAAGTAATTAGGGAAAAGAGAAGAACTTTTATTCCAAGTCATAATAACACCTATTATGATATTACTTAGATGCAATGAAAATAAATGAACTGGTAGTAAAATTCACTTTAGTATCAATTGTAAACTTCAGCAAGTGGTGTAGCAGTGAAAATATTTAAAAGGACGAACAATTCTTCTTGGTTTTTAGTTTTTCTGAAAGCGATACAACTTCAAAAAAAAAAGAAAATTAAAAAATAAATTTGTATAATGTTTCGATCGAAAGAATTTCAACGTTCCATTTTGCCATTAATAATATTCAATTCGGTAATAGGTACTGGATTATTAGAATACTCTGTTAATCGAATATTTCGTAAGATTGGTTACGCTTATGCCATTTGTTGTTTGGTTTATTACGTTATTTTATTTGTAACGTTTATGAATATGTTAAGCGTATTTGCAGATTTTGAGAAAACAGAAATGACAAAGATTCTTACGAAATTTCAGTTCTTTATGAACGTTTTTTTCTACGTTGTATCATTTGCTGCTGGATTGACGAGAAATAAGGTAAAAATATTTTGCGACTTACTAATGAAAGGCAACTTTTTAGATTTTTGTATTAGAAACTATTGACGCATCTACTTGTAATCTTTTCCAAACTTTCTCTTCTCGGCAAACGGGAAGAACTTATTCAATCCAAAAGTACTCGACAAGTTTATGTTTGTTTCTACAGCGAATGAAATTGCTAATGCAACAATTGGAAATTTGTACTGAAAGAATTCGAGAAATGAACGAAACTAAAGATTATTATTATCTATTTCGGTATCAATGTTTCGCAAGTGCTTTTCTCATTTTCGCAATAATATGCCTACTTGTAATCGATACGAATTATTATTTGGTGAATTTATCGTTAGACTATCATTTGATGATACATTATTGTTATTTCGACAATTATCCTACAATTGTAACAATGATCGTGATTTTTAGTTTTGTGTTTTGGGTCAGGTAAGTAAACTAATTTATTTATTACATAAATAATCCGATTAAAATGAATTTATTCAAAATGAGTGTAATCCTTAAATAGGTTTATCAAAATAAAATTTAGTCAATTAAATAATATACTTAAAAAGATGTTGAAAACAACTGTTAATTCACCACAACATAAGAAAGTATTTCAAATGAAAGACATGTATAACTGGGAACATGATCCATCCTTAATTACAATTTATCGAACTTACGAGGCTAATGAAAATTGTAAGAAACTAAAGAAAATTAAGTAAGTTACTAAAAGACAAATAAAAATATTCTTGTATCGCATGATAGAAAATTTTGATCGATTGACATTTTTTCTTTCGATTCAAGACAAATCCATTTGGAATTAATTAAATGCGCAAAAATAATAAATGAAGCTTACGGATTACAAATTCTTCTATCAGCAGCTTGGTCGGTCATATTTATTACCACATTGCTACATAATTTTTATCCAGTTCTACTTGAAAACAAATATCACAATTGGGTAAAGGAATTCAATTCACAATTTTATTGGATTTCTCTTTTTTCCGGACAAATTTTTGTAATAACCAACATATGCGAGACAACAATGATGGAAGTAAATAAGTTTTGATATTAAGGGTGGTTTCATTCTGATTTTATTAACTGAAAAACCGATTCCCAACATACAGTAAGTCCTAGAGTCAATCATCGATTAGCATGATTTTATAAACATCGTTGAAAATTCTTAAAATTATAGCAAATAAAACCAGAATGCTCCTTCTCCTTTAATAAAACTATGCGAAATGATTATACAACATCACGTATTGACTTTATTTATATTTTTATATGTCGAGAATACTGGAGACATTCTTTTCGAATTACACGAACCTTCAACTAGCAATAAATTTCGCAAAGAAGTAAGAAATCAATTTCGAAGATATGAAATAAAATATCATAATTGTATATTTAATTCTATGATAGTATTTTTGTTCTTCAGATTCATAATTTTACATCTCAATTGGCCTTAAATCCTTTAACGTTTACCGCCTGTGGATTCTTTGATCTGAACCATACATTTATTTACAGCGTAAGTTGAAGTAATATCCACAATATGCAATCTCGTTGAAATATTTAAATTAATTTTTGTATTTTATACTCTTCAATAAATAATAGTTTTCGTGATCTTGTTTCAGGCAATCGGTTCTATTACTACCTATCTCGTTATACTTATTCAAGTCGGTGATAAACCCAAAGAATTTTATAACAATACGAATTATAATTCAACATCTATGACTATTTAATAAACAAATACAAATGTTTCTTATTTATTTAACGGGATAAAAATAAAAATTATAACATATTTTAAAGAATATTTCTTACAGTAAAAATTCATTGATATCTTCCTTCAACGTCTTTTCGACTTTTCTTAAACTTTCGAAAACAAATTAAAGAGAAAGGATAATATCAGGTGCAATGAATAGTTTCTTATCATTTGAAAGAGGTAATGTATATAAGATACCTTTTAATTGAATTCATCGAATAATTGAAAAAGGGTAGTTTCCATATCTTCAGACGTGAATTAAGGTTACAACAATATTCTATATAAACGTAATAAGATAGAAAAAAAATATATAACGAGTTATGAGTGACTCATAGTGTACACTGAAAACTCTACAGAGAATGTTCTACGTTGGTTTTATATTCAACAACATTTAAATAACCAAGAGTTTCGATCATTGTGTTTTAGAAATAATTAGTGCATTAATAAAAGAAATAAAATAAGATTTATATTCTCGAAAAAAATGTCTATTTCGGCTGAATTTCGTAAAAGTATCAAACCATTGATAATAATAAATTCGATGTTTACCACCGGTCTTGTGGAATATTTTATCGATTATAAAGTCAATACGATTGGTTTTATTTATGTTTGTTCGTCTACACTTTTCTACATCTACATGACTGATAGATTTGACTTTCCTAGTGCAATTTTTAAACAAGATCAACCATTCCTTATAATATTAACATTCGACTTAGCCATTTATTGCAACTACTTATATTTTCTTATTACCATAATCGGTGGGCTTCTACGAAGAAAGGTTAATATTCATTTATTTTCTAATAGCTATTTTTTAATTCGTTTCATTTTAGCCAAGATTTTTATTTTACAGTTTCATTCTTCCTAATTTTCTTTTTTTTCCAGAAGGTAAAAAGTTTTATGTTGCAATTAGAAACTTGTATTCGAACGATGGATCAATTGAAAGTACCATCGAATTGGTCGAAGTGTTATCGATTGCAGTGTTATCATATATTAATTATGATATTATTTTTTATATTATTACTAATGACCGATATTAATTGGTTAATGATATTCAGACAAAAATACCCGTCATATTTAATGATGTATTACATCGAACGTTATCCTCTCGTTTTATTGTTAATCACCGAATTAACTTTCACATTTTGGATAAGGTAGGTTTTTAATCGTTTTATCTATCCTCTAAGAATATTATAAACGAATTATTCAACATATAATTGTGGCTTTTCTTCTAACATTTCTCTGATGTCAACAAAACGTGGTTTTTGTTTTACCGAACGAGTCACCCATCAAATTTTATTTAATAGTATTCTAACGGGAAATCCAACGTAGCTAGGTCGTTAACTATTTTATTCATTAATTATTTAATATAGGTTTATAAAACTAGAATTTAGTCAATTGAATGAACTATTGAAAAGCATGCTAACAACTACCATTGATTCGCCGCAACATAAAAGAATCATTCTAATGCGAAATAACAGGCAGAACGATTCTGCTTCAGCTGATATTCACCTAACGTATAAATCAAACGAGGATGTTATCAAGATTAAAAAAGCAAAGTAGTTATTTTAATTGTGTAATCAATCACATATTATATTAGATTGGTGCATATGAAATGTTTTTGACATCTTTTTAATCGTAGGAAGGTACATATGGAATTAATCAAGTGTGCTAAAAATATTAACAGTGCATACGGTTTACATATTTTATTGTCCGTATCAACATCAACTATTTTAATAACTATTTTGTCATACAATTTGTACAATAACCTAATTACCGAAACGTACAAACCTTCTGCAATAATTAGTTTAATTTATTGGATTTTATTCTACGTGATGAAAGTCATTGTAATAAGCCATCTATGTGCAACAACTGTTGCCGAGGTATGTTTCTTAAGTACATGCAATTTTTTTATTATAAATAATTCTATTATAATTATATAACGAACTGTTTAATAAAAATCTTCATTAGTTGTATATTAATTCGATTTATTTTATTTTACATGCGTCAAATATTGGAGATATCATATGTGATTTGTATATTCCAACAACTAGCAAGGAATTTAGAGCTGAGGTAATAATAGAAATAAATTCAATCTTACGATAAATTAATACTAACATTTGATAATACTTTTTAGATCAGCGAATTTACTGTACAACTTATACAAAACCCGCTGTCGTTTACAAGCTGCGGTTTTTTTCATGTTGACCATTCATTGATACGCAATGTAAGGGGAAATCATTATTTTCTCGAGAAAAAAAACCTCGATGTTTAAATTTACATGTGATAATAGCTTGATAACTAATAATTTGTACAATTATTTTTAGTTAATCGGTTCCGTAACAACATACCTCGTTATTTTAATTCAAGTTGGAAACATACCACCGCAAGTTTTCACTGAAAATTCGATTTTTTCATAGAAAATTATTGCCAAACAATTTTTATTGTCGTCGTCTTTTAACGAGAAGAGATACATTAACATAAGTTGTATGTAGGATATAGTAATAAGTGATAACTGTAAGAAAAAAAGAACAAAACATGTATTAAATAATGATAATAAAAAATATAAGTCTTATAGTAATGTAGGGAGTTAATTCATATATGAAATAAAATGATTAAAGAAAATAAATGTTTTAACTTATAGCTCTACTTTAATAGAGATAAAACATAAAACATTAATATATCGATCCATTTAATTAATTATTTCTTATTTATTTTCTATTAGATATTAGGATAATATTCTGCACGAGATAATTCGTTTAATCGAATAGACAAAAAGAAAATAACAATACAGAAAAATATAAATGAATATAAATGAAAATGAAAGGAGGAGAAATAAGAAAAATAGTAAATTTTAATTAAGCCTTATAAGTCCATTCATCGTAATATCTTTTATAAATATCATATTAGTATAATAAGAAAAGAAATTCTGCTAGTAGAATTTAGTATCGTTCGAAAACTTCAGCAGGTAGAACCTTGAAAATAAGCAAATAAACTTTAATATTTGTATTCTAAAGTGACAAGTTATATTTTTGAGAAGAAGAATATTAACAAAGCTTTTTTCCAAATGTCCCTATCGAAAAAATTTCACCGTTCAATTTTGCCATTGATTATTGCAAATTCGATAGTTTGTACTGGTCTATTAGAATACTTCATCGATCGAAAGTTACATGCAGTTGGTTTTATTCATTTCATTTGGAGTATAACTATGTTTTATATTTTAAGCTTTACGTTCAATGATCTGGTATTTAAAATTGCCGACATTCAACAGACAAATATGTTAAAAGTTGTCTGTATATATCAGTTTTATGATAATATTTTCATATATAGCATGACACTAATTGCTGGTCTTTTGAGAAGAAAGGTAAATATTTTTTCTATTCGCTGAAAATGATATACCAAGTGACAAAGTATTAAACTGGAACTTCCCTACAGTTGGTTTACATAGAAATTTTGTTTTACAGCAGATTAGGACATTCATAGAACAGTTGGAAATTTGTACAAAAAAAATCGACGAATTGAACGTATCGAAAAATTATTCTTCCCTCTTTCGATTCCAGTGTATCGCGATTGGATTTTTAATTTTTATAATATCAGCCATAATCGTTACCGATATTTTATGGTTTCCCTACGTTAATTCAATAATTGATAGCAAGTTGATATTTGCGTTCTTTTACTACGACAATTTTCCTTCTGTCGTAATGATAATTATTGATTTTTCTTTTATATTTTGGGTTAGGCAAGTAAATTGATTTATATATTTTTTATTAAATCAAATAAGAATTGAAATCACAACAGGAATGTATTCCATTAGGTTTACAAAAATCAAATTCGGTCAATTGAATGCTGTATTGCGAAACATGCTGACATCGACTGACGATACTCCCCAACATAAAAGGGTGCTTCGAATGAAAGATAACTGGGAAGATGATTCGTCATTATCTACTATTTATCGAACCTACAAGGCTAATGAGAATCTTATTAAATTGAAGAAAATTAAGTTAGTCATTTAGAAGTTGTTCATAATTATTTATTATTATTATTCAATTTTTAATAACTATAATCCATTCTTTCCAAACCATCAGACTAATCCATTTGGAATTAATTAAATGTGCCAAAATTATAAACGATAGTTATGGATTACAAATTCTGTTATCCATTGTACCATCCATAGTAATAATCATTACATTGTCGTATAATATATACATCATAATATTTATATGCGGAGATCAGTGTTTGCAAATAGGAACTTCTTCGCTATTCTATTGGATAACTTACAATTTCTGCAAAATTTGTATAATAAATATCGTATGTGAGAAAACGAAGAAAGAGGTACTTTATCTCAAACTATTATAATTCTCTTTTATTTTTTATCACCCTTTATCATTTATACGACTTTAGCAATGAATTTGACAATTTTTATCGTTTATACGAAAAATATTAATTGAAGTATGCATACTAATTGGTTTATTTATTTTCCAAAAGACTTTAAACACGGGGGACATTCTTTTCGAATTATACGAACCTTCGACCAACCAGAAATTTCGCGACGAAGTAAGAAACAATTTGTTTCTATTTCATAAAATATAGAAATATGCAGAATGTCTCGTAATATTTTACACCTACTTCAGTTATGAATAGAAAACGCAAAAAATGTTATAACCTTGAGACAAGATCAAATAGGACACATTTTTATCTGAATTTCTTTTCATTGGGCTCTGAAGTTGGTCCCATATATTACGAAACAGCCCTGTATATTAAATTTATAATTATTTTTCTCCTTACAGATTTGTGATTTTATTTTTCAACTGGTCCAAAACCCTTTGACGTTTACTGCTTCAGGATTCTTCGATCTGGATCATACATTTATATACAATGTAAGTAAAAATATGATTGTTGATTAGCTTTAGTTTAGATTTTAATAAGAATATAATAATTCTCATACTTGTTTAAGGTAATCGGTTTGATTTCAACCTATCTCGTCATTCTTATTCAAATCGGAGATCAACCCAGATCATATCTTTATCTTATGCTTTCTAATTCAACGCCGGTCAAATAACGAATAATCAAATTCTTTTTTGATTCGATAAATGTATCACACTTATTGTATAATGCTTTTACGTAGTATCACATTTTGCTACATTTTATGCTATTTCATTTTTCTGTGTAAATAAAAATAAAAAAATGTATCAGAGTGAATTCTTAAAAAAAAATAGTTGGACTAAAGAAATTATACGTTCTTATTTTGTAGCCTACTTTAATGTGATAAAACTTAACATCGATTTAACGATCCGTTTTAAATAAATAATTACTTATTGATTTACATTTAATAATGATACATTGTTATGCTTCTAACGATGTATTTTATTGAGAAGTTATAAAAAAGAAGAAGGAATTAAAATTAATTGAAAAGGTAGGATAAATAGAAAAAAAATAATAGTTTTAAATGTCAAGGGTATGATGGTCTGTCAGTCATAATATTTAATATTTATGACAAGATAACTTGAGTATAATTGAATACTGAAAATTCATACTAAGAATTAGTATTGTTCGTAAACTCTGGCAAGAAATTCCCTAAAGATCGAGTTAAATATTAATATTTATTATTTAATGAAAAGTATTATTTAAATAAAAAACAAAAAAGAAGAAATTAGTTTAAAAATATGTTTCGTTCTAAAGAGCTTCACCGTTCTGTTATGCCACTTATTATCGCGAATTCGATCGTAAGCACAGGCTTATTAGAATACTTTATTGATCGAAAGTTTCAAATCGTTGGCTTAGTTTATGTCATTTGTTCCTTAGTTTACTACAGTTCCTTAGCTTATACATTCAAAGATGTGTTATTTATATTTTCACAAGATTATAGCTCAAAAGTGGCTGAATTAATTTCCGAATTTCAACTAGTTGGTAATACCATCGTTTATGGCACTACAGTATTTGCTGGTGTTTCAAAAAGAAAGGTACACGTTTTTCCTTGTATATGTTTAATCGTAAAATTGAGAATGATTTATTATATAGGCCAACAAATGCAATTTTGGTTTTTTTTCTTTACAGCGAATTAAATTATTCGTAGAACAATTAGAAACTTGTGCACGAAGAATAGATGAAATGAACGTATCGAAAAATGATTCATCTATGATTAAATTTTATTATTTTACAGGGGCGAGTTTAATTTTGTTGTTAATAGGCACAATCGTAACCGATTTTATTTGGTATTCTTATATAAGCACATTCTTTGATAACTATTTAATATTTCAGTTCTTTTATTTTGATAATTACCCTTATATTGTAATGATGATTATTGATTACACTTTTATTTTCTGGGTCCAGTAAGTAAATCAATTTATTTATTATTAGATTGGTGCATATAAAATATCGGATATTTTTTACACGCGAAAGTTTGTCTTCCTGTTTTCGTGAAACATAATCTCGTTTATAGCCGTCTATGCTTTAAAGTCTTGTTAGGAAAAGTGCATTGAAGCGAATGGAGCATATTTTGACATTTCATACGCATCAACCTAATAGAAAACATGAAATAAATAAAATAAAATAAATATTTACTAAAAATAATAAATAATCTATTAAATAGATGTATAAAGAATAAATTCTGTCAATTGAATGACATATTGCAAAACATGCTGACATCCACTGATGATACTCCCCAACATAAGAGGGTGCTTCTAATGAAAGATAACTGGGAAGATGATTCTTCGTTATCTACTATTTATCAAATGTATAAAGCTAATGAGAATATTATTAAATTGAAGAAAATTAAGTTAGTCATTGAAAAGTTGTTTATAAGTATTTATCATTATTACTCGATTTTGAATAATTTTCATTTATTCTTTCCGATCCAATCAGACAAATTCATTTGGAATTATTTAAATGTGTGAAAAACGTTAACGAGGCTTATGGATTGCAAGTTCTCTTGTCCACGTTAATATCTGTGATAATCATCACTATGTTGCTCTGCAGTGTATACATTGGGATATTTATATCCAAACGTGTCGATTGGATCGAACAGTGTTGTATATTATCGTTTTGGATATTTTATCATTCCTTGAAGGTTTTATCAGTAAATGTCTTATGTGAGACAACCGAGAAAGAAGTATGCTTATCTTAACAATTATATTTTATTATATATATATATATATACAGTTTTTTGTTTAAGTATGATTTCGTGGATATAATTATAAAAGTATATATTAATCGTACTTTTTTATTTTTATCTACATGTCGTTAATACCAGAGACATTCTTTTTGAATTATACGAACCTTCGATCAGCAAGAAATTACGTGACGAGGTATAAAATCAATTTAAATGTTTATTTTTAAATATTTGTATAAATATTAAATGTAACATTTGTTTTTTTATTATAGATTCAACAGTTTACGTTTCAACTGGTCCAAAATCGTTTGACTTTTACCCTCTGCGGATTTTTTGATTTGGGTCATTCATATATTTACAATGTAAATAAAAATAATGCAATTAATTAATTTCTTATTTTGTTTCTTTTTTTCTTCATATTTATAATATATTTATCATTCTTTTAGATGATCGGTTCGATTACTACCTACATCGTTATTCTTATTCAGCTTGTAGATAAATCTAAACAGATAAACCATAACAGTACAAACACTAATTCAACATGGATGATTTAACGAATAAATAAAAAGGGATCATAAATCACTGCTGTAATGTAACCAACGTGTAGAATGCTTTCGAGTTCAAAGGGTTAATTTTAATTCCTTTTTCCTCATTTTAATTCATGTCGAAAATAAACTGCACTATTCGACAATGCGAACTATAAATAATACTTTAATTATCGTATTTTATTTTACATCATACCTATTCAACTCCTTTCTGTGTTAATATAAAAAAACAAAAAATGGAATAAAGAAAAAATAAAAAGAAAGTACGAGGAGAGAAAAAAAAAATAATATTTGCGGAATAAATAATTTCTAATTATTTCTATCAGGTAAAAAGGTAATAACTATAAGTGAATTGCATCAAGCGTTAGGGGAAAATATAAAAAGGGCTCGAAGAATATACATATTTAAATGATAATAAGTACGAATGACATAAGACATAAAATAAGTAATGAAATAGTTCTCAACTGCCATAAGCAACACTTCTAAACTACAACGAGAACATCCTGTCTTTCGGTTTAACGTTTATATTTGTATTTTAATACAGAGAATAATACTAAATTTAAATACCAAAAGTCTCCATCAAATGTGTTTGAGATAAATAGTGCATGGAAAAACGAAATAATTTAAACCTATTGTTTATAAAAATATTAGTAAAATGTTTTTATCAGATAAATTTCGAGAAAACATCAGACCGTTGATTATACTTAACTCAATTGTCAACACCGGTCTAGTGGAATACTTTGACGATAATAAAATCGAGACGATCGGTGATGCTTACTGTTTACATATGTTATTGAACGTATCAACAGCTGTTATAATGATACCTCTAATGTCTTACTACGTGTATGAGGATATATTTCACAAAAGTCAATATGTGAATGTCTTTGAATTTTTAAAAGATTTATATTGGATCGTTTACTTTGGCTTCGAGATTATTATTATTGGTTATGCATGTGTCAAAACTATAACAGAGGTATGAATCTGAAATTTTTCTAATATTTTTTATTTAACCACGAGTTTCTTTCCTTGAATCTTACAAAGATATATTCAATGAAATAATTATTATTTCTATATCATATTTTCTTTACATGCGTCGAATACCGGTGACATCCTTTGCGAGCTGTACGAACCATCAGCCAGTAAAGAATTTCGTAATGAGGTAATAATTTACAAAATTTATATTAAATGAGAGAAATAAATAAATCAATGTTTAACGACATTTATAGATTTTTAATTTTATGCTGCAACTTAACCAAAACCCATTGTCATTCACATCCTGTGGCTTGTTTGATCTCGATGATTTATTAATACGAAAGGTATGTTTCATGCATTATTTTTATAACTCCTATATCAAATTCATATTCAAATTATAAACGTTTTAAAATTATACTATTTAATCTCAGGTAATCTATATCGGGTTGACTTATCTCGTTATTATCATTCAACTAGCGGAATTATAAGGAGTTTTATCCAATAACTGGACATTTTATGATTATTTCTACTTACGTATATGTGATATGAATCAGATATTGCTATAAATATAATATTATGTTTGTCATCATTTGTTAACATTTTTTAGATTAATAAAAAGAATTGTAATAAACAAAAAGGTAAGATAACATCTCTATAATAAATAAATTTTAATTATTTCTATAATATAAAGAGCTAATACCTAGAAGCGAGTTGCATCGATCTATTGCAAGAAATAAAATAGTTGTTTTATCCTTCTCATCAAGGAATATGTCAGAATGCTAATAACAACGAACGATGTAAGATATAAAACAAGTATTGAGAGAAAAAGACAGTTTCAAGCTGTCATTAGTGGTTCGTTTTCTCATATCAAATTTTAAATACAGAGTCTATAAAAATTTGTGTAAAATGTTTCTATCAAAAAAATTCCGACGTAACATCAGACCGTTAATTGTACTTAACTCAATTGTTAACACCGGTCTAGTGGAATATTTTGACGATAATAAAATCCAGGCAATCGGTATAGTTTATAGCATCATTTCAATCATTATTTACTGCTTCACGGATTATCATATTAAAATACAAACGAGAGGTTTCCCCAATAATATACCATTTATTATAATAATATCGTATCAGTGGTGTCGTTACAACAACCTGTTAATGCACATTATCACTAAAATTGGCGGGGTTTTCAGAAAAAAGGTAAACTTTGCAATCCTTATTATTTATTAAAAATAATCCGACATTTCATAAGCAACCAATCTAATACCTAATCAAAATTATAATTTAATTGCAGAATTTGAGACACTTTATGTTGCAAATAGAAATATGTAATCGAGCTATGCATCAATTGAATACTCCAACAAATTTCTTTAAATTGTATCGGCAACAGTTTTATCTTATTTCATGCTTTATTTCAATCGTAATTATTATGACGTCTATTAATTATATATCCCTTATCGCCATCGAAATTAATTATTGGAATGTATTTTTTATAATGTACCTTCACTGTTATCCCAACATCGAATTGTTTTTAACAGATATTACCTTTGCATTTTGGATGAGGCAAGTTTAATGATTTGGTCTTATAGCAAATAATAACACCACTGACATAAAATTGCTAAAGAATCCTTAAACTTAAAATAGGTATATAACAATACAATTAAGTGAATTGAATGGACTATTAAAAAGCATGCTTACAACTACTAATTATTCACCGCAACATAAACGAGTCCTTAGAATTTGGAACAACGCGAATAACGATTCTTCGTCATCGGATATTAACCGAACGTATCCATTCGATAAAGATGCTATTAAAATTATACAAATCAGGTAATTAGAATTGCAATTTATAGAATATTACAAATTATGTTAATTAAATATACTTTAGAATTTGTATTTTATCGTTAGAGAGATACATTTGGAAATAATCAAGTGTGCAAAGAAAATAAATGATACGTATGGGTTACATGTTTTAATGACCGTAACAACAGCTTTTATTTTGATCACTGTTATGTCTTACAATGTTTACTTTGAATTAAATTATAATACCAATTCGCAAATGTATGATACAATTTATTTTATTTTTGCGATATTTTACTTTGGCTTAGAGATCGTCATAATCGGTCATGTATGTGCACTGACTAAAACAGAGGTATGTATCTTATCTTATTTTCAATTTTTTAATTTAGTATAAAAACCTTTTTCTTCGAATCTTTCAACAATCTTTCAATATTTTCTTTACATGCTTCGAATACCGGAAACATTCTTTGCGAGTTGTACGAACCATCAGCCAGTAAGGAATTTCGTAAGGAGGTAATTATTTACAAAATTTATATTTAATGAGTGACATAAATATCAATATTTAATGGCATTTGTAGGTTTATGATTTTATGCTACAACTTAATCAAAATTCATTGTCCTTTTCATCCTGTGGCTTTTTTTGATATCGATCATACATTGATAAGTAATGTACGTTAATAGCATAATCTTTACAATTCGTATTATAATTATTTACAATGATAAAATATACAATACATTTATTATTTTTAGTTTTTTAGTATTGCCGTAACTTATTTAATTATTCTCATTCAAATTGGGGAGATACCAGCAATTGACTCCAATAACTCGACTGTTGCGAATAATGTCAAGTGAGATATTTTCAATAATATGAATGTTTTCTCTTTTTAAGAATAAAGATATAATCTGCATAATAAATAATTTTCAATTATTTCTATAAGGTAAAATGGTAATGCTTATAAATGAGTTTCATCGATCTAACGCAGTAAACAAAATGTTCGTTCTATATTTCTCATCAAAGAATAGGTCAAAATGATAATATCGACTAACGATGTAAGATATTAAAAATGAAAAAAAGCAATTAGTTTTGAGTTGTTGTTAGTACTACTTATATTATTACACCTACAATTCTTTTTCTCATATCAAATTTTAATACTAACAGTGTACGTTACAAAATTATAATACCAAGTTACTCTGTCAATGAATTTGAGATAATTATTGCGTTGTAAGAAAAAAAAGGGAAAAAACGATAAATTAAAGCAATTGTTTATAAAAATATTAATAAAATGTTGTTGTCAGATAAATTTCGACGTAACATCAGACCGCTGATTATACTTAACTCTATTTTTAACACTGGTTTAGTGGAATATTTTATCGATAATAAAATCGAGGTGATCGGTATAGTTTATAGTACAGTATCAATCATTTTCTATTGCTTGGTGGAATATTATATTCAATTACCCAAAAGAGGTTTTCACCAGAAATTATCAATTATTCTAATAATAGCGTATCAGTCGTGTCGTTATATCAACCTGTTTATGCACTGTGTAACTCATATTGGTGGTATTCTCAGAAAAAAGGTAAACTTTGCAATCCTTATTATTTATAATTACTTTACACTTTAACTGCCACTCCAAAATCTCATGTTTGGCTCGGAACGCCAACTGTAAATTTTCATTCAACTTTAAGTAGTTCAAATCAATGACCACCTTAGCATCGCAAGAAAAACCGTGACCGGTCATAAATGATAAACGTTGCAGTCAAAGTGTTAATGAAGATAATAATTTTATAACATTCTTTATGACTTATATATTTGCAGAACGTGAGAAGGTTTTTGTTACAAATAGAAACTTGTAATCAAGCTATGAGTCGATTGAATATACCAACAAATTTTTCTATATTGTTTCGATACCAGTGTTATCTTATTTTATTTTTTGTTTTAATCGTAACAACTACAATAATTATCGATGCCCCATCCTTTTTCACAATAGGGGTATATTATTGGGACATAGTATCTTTCTTGTACCTTCACACTTTTCCCAACATGGAATTGTTTATAACAGATGCTACTTTTACATTTTGGATGAGGCAAGTAATTGATTTATAGCAAATTATAATAAAATTCACATAAAATTGCTAAAGAATCCTTAAACTTAAAATAGATATATAACATTACGATTAAGTGAATTGAACGAACTATTAAAAAGCATGCTTACAACTACTAATTATTCACCGCAACATAAACGTGTCCTTCGAATTTGGAACAACGCGAATAACGATTCTTCGTCATCGGATGTAAATCGAACGTATCAATTCGGCAAAGAAGCTATCAAAATTGCAAAAGTCAGGTAATTGCCATTGCAATTTATATAATATTATAAATTATGTTAATTAAGTATACTTAACAATTTTTATTTTATTCTTAGAGAGATACATTTGGAATTAACCAAGTGTGCAAAGAAAATAAATAATACGTACGGGTTACATGTTTTAATGACCGTAACAACAGCTTTTATTGTAATAACTGCTATGTCTTACAATGTTTATTGTAAATTAACTTATGATAATAACTCTTCCGAGATCTATATTGTAGTGTATTTTATTTTTTGGATTTTTTACTTTTGTTTCGAGACCGTCATGATTAGTCATGCATGTGCCCAAACTAGAACGGAGGTATGTATCATATGTTTTATCAATATTTTATTTAATACAAATATATGTATTCTTTGAATCTGTCAAAAATATTCAATGAAATAATTATTTATCTTTATCTACATGCTTCGAATACCGGAAACATTCTTTGCGAGTTGTACGAACCATCAGCCAGTAAAGAATTTCGTAAGGAGGTAATTATTTACAAAATTTATATTTAATGGGAAAAATAAATATCAATATTTAATGACATTTGTAGGTTTATGATTTTATGCTACAACTTAATCAAAATGCATTGTCCTTTACATCCTGTGGCTTTTTTGATATCGATTATACATTGATAAGTAATGTACGTTAATAGCATAATCTTTACATTTCGTATTATAATTATATTCAATGAAATTATATAATACATTTATTATTTTTAGGTTAGTAGTATTGTCATAACTTACCTAGTTATTCTAATTCAAATTGGGGAGTCACAATCAGTTAACTCCAACAACTCAACAGTTTCTAATAATGTCTAGTGAGATATTTAAGATACTACCGAGACGCCCTGCCACGATTTTCCATATTATTTAGTTGTATTATATTGTTAGTATAAGTTTTATGAATAAAAATACAAAATTCATCCCATCTTGACACTGTTTAAATATAAATTGATCATTAAGAGATACGAAGTTTATCAAATGTTTAAATAATTCCGCGAAATATTAACAATTAATACTAATTCACCCATTAATACTAATCTGTTGATAGAAATAATAGCAATTACCTCAACGGTTTCGTGAAATAATTATTACGTAGAGACAGAGAACAAGACAAATTTAAAAGTATGAAAATGATTTGAAAAAAAAATAAACAGAAAGACTTATCGATTCAATTAATTTCACAGAGTCTCGCTCAAGAAATTCATAAGCATTACTATTATATCCTTCAAAGATACCTTAATCGGACTTCGTTCGCGTCTTACGAAATAAGAAACAAAGTATGATTGAGTATTAAAATAGACTTCGATCTTCTTAAATTAATTAACCTATTGTTCGAACAAACTTAATATAATTATCAAAAAAATGAGAAAACTGTTGGACATATTGCAAAAAAAGGACAAAGTTGGATGTATTTCTAAAATAAGAAAAAAAAAATACGAACGATTAAAAAGTTTAAGAGACGTCTTAAGACCGATTTATATGTTAAGTATTATCTTTGGATTACGCGTTTTTGAATTTCCTCGAGGCCATCCAAGACCAATACTGAGTTTCATTTATGCGACATTACTTTATATTTTGTTTAATGTACTACAGTTTTACTATGAAAAACAATATTACGAAACGAATGTAATTGATATGAATAACACGATAACTTATATCGCATATTCTTTAAACAATATAGTGATATTTATTATAGTTGTGATGGGATTATATCAAAGCGAGGTAAGTTAAGGAAATCTTCAAATAATATCATGAAATAATAATCAATAATTTATGTACAATTTACGATACACAGGGATGGAAATTAATGGTAAAAAGGATCAACGAAATTGACGAAACATTGAAAACGTTAGGCTCGTTATCATCTTTCAATGAAATTTACAAAACAACGAGAAGAGATTTATTAATTTTGTTAAATTTTTTATTCCTAAATTATACACTGCAAATAATAAGATGGATTTTTCTAGAACAACTAATTCTCAAAACATTTCTGGAAAATATTGCTATGATAATATATACCTTATACAGTTTCATCGTTAAATTTATTTTGATGATGGATTTTTTTACCATTTTAAGGTACGAAACAAAAAGACGAGAAACTTATTCAAGGACCTAATAAATTTTTATTATAATATTCTGTTTATATGTTGTTATTATTTAAATATTTATTTTAAAAAACCCAGGTGCATTAAATCGGAATTTCAAAGAGTTAACGAACTCCTTAGCGATGTCAACGTTCTACCAATTTCTTCTATTGCATTGGAATACATCAAACATAAGGAAACTTATGGTTCTTTATCTATCGAACAATATCTACCAGTCGATTCAGTCAAATTATTTACGTCCATACCTTCATTACCTCAAATGCAGTCAAGGTTGCAAGTTGCAAATTATAAAATAAATAGAAGTAAAAGATTGTTACGAACGTTGAGGTGATTTAAACAAAAAATAAACAAATAAAGCTATTGTTTAGAATGAATATTAAAATTGGATTTTTTTTTTAGACAGGTACATCTGCAATTGTATAAAATATCGAAAGATTTTAGCAAGGAATACGGTTTACAAATATCCCTAAAAATAGCTTTATACAATTTGATTGAAATATATGTACTATATAGTTTATATATAACGTATCAGGAAAATAAACATAATTTTTATGAACTACTATTTCCATGTGCTATAATATTTTTTGCATTGTTTACAATACGCGTTGAAAATCTTTATCATCAATTACATTAGTGACAAAACAACGAAAGAGGTATATACAATAATTATATTTAATAACAATTAAAAAATTGTGTTTTTTATTATATAATATTATTATTTCTTCAGGCAGAACGAACGAATGAAATACTTCAAACATTTTATGGATTTAATACAGACTACGAGATACGAAAGGAGGTTAAAATATTATTTACGTTAAATATATTTTCAAATTTCTTGTAATAGAAATTAATCATCATGTTGTTTTAATTATAACAGGTGGAAATATTTTCTTTACAAATGATACAATGTCGTACAACGTTTTCCACGTTTGGGTTTTATAATCTTAGCTGCAAACACATTTGTTCGGTTGGTATAATTATTTACGTTTATTAATAAAATTATGACCAAAAAAAATAATGAAAAGTGTAAGCAACTTTTTATTTTATTTTTTAGTGTATAGGTATTATAACAACATACATGGTTATTCTAATTCAAGTAAGTGGTTCTGTTAGACCAAAATCGTCTTATCAAATTTAACAAACGATTTAAAAAAGTGTCATTATTTAAATTTTTTTCATACGAATTTTTAAACGATGTAAAATGACATGCACAGGCAAATAAATGTTGTTCTTTAGGGAAATAATTTGTGTATTGATTTTTATTTCACAACGCGTATGAAAATGAAAAAGTGGCTTTCATTGAAAAAGAAAAATACAAGGACGAAGAATATTTACCATGATAAAAGAGGTAGAATGAGTAGAAAAATGATCATTCTTACCCTAAGCTTACGGATGTGTGTTATAATAATATTACCTACGTAAACTCTATAATGTAATAAGAACGGAAATAGTGATAACAAGAATTAGTATCGTTTGAAAACTTTCAACAAGAAGTCATTCGAAAACAAGAAAAAAGAAACTTCAACGAAACTTTATGATCAAGTATTATATAAGAAAGTGATATTTTCCGAAAAAAAAAAGAAAAAAAATCTATAATTAAGAAAGTTTTAAATAATGTACGAATCGAAAGAATTTCAACGTTCAATTATGCCATTAATTATCATAAATTCGATCTTTTGCACCGGTCTATCGGAATACTTCGTTGATAGAAAATATCGTGCTATTGGTTTTATTTATGCAATTTGTTTTTCTGTTTATTACACTAGTTTATTTTTTACGTTGAAAGATATAATCGATATTTTTATGATTTCACAAGTGACAAAAATAGCAGGAATACTGACAAAGTTTCAATTTTTTAATAATTATCTTATTTACGTATCATTAATTTTTGCTGGCTTAATGAGAAGAAAGGTAAAATATTATTTAATTACTTGGACAAGTTATTTCTTTTACTGGTTAATATTATATAATATTATTAAGGGTGATGTATTATATAATACGTAAAGAAAAAAATAAGTAACTATATTGAAAATTTCCATTTTACAGAAAGTCGAATTGTTCGTCAAACAATTAGAAATCTGTACACGAGCAATGAGCGAACTAAACCTATCGGAAAATTATCCTTCATTTTTACGATACCAGTGTGTCATGAGTGTATTATCGATATTTATAATAATAGGTTTAATTATAGTAGATTCTATTTGGATGTCTAATGTTGAATGTGATTACATTATAAAATTACAGTACTATTATTTCGACAATTATCCTCTCATCGTAATGATGGTCATCAATTTTACTTTTGTCTTTTGGATCGGGCAAGTCTTTATTTTTGTTAAATACTTTTCTATAATACAAGCTCAATAATTTCATTAGGTTGATGCATATGGAATGTCGGATCTTTTTTACACGCGAACGTTTGTCTCTCCGTTTTCGTTATAGAATTTTTTGAAGACAGGCATCTGTGCTTTAAAGTCTCGTTGGAAAAAGTGTATTGAAACGAATGGAGTATATTTTGATAGAAAAAAGATATGCAGTTTTATATATTCACTTAAAAATTCGATATTTAATATGCACCAACCAAATAATTACTCTCTAACTAAAGTTTTCTCTATACCATAAAGCAATTTTTCGATACAACCTGTTAATAAAAAAAGTTTATATGTAAAATAAGTTAATCAAAATTAAAAAGGATTTTTTTCTTAAACAGGTATATAAAGATAAAATTCAGTCAATTAAATTCTGTATTGCAAAACATGTTAACATCAACTGTCGATATTCCTCAACATAAAAGAGTGCTTAGAATGAAGGACAACTGGGAAGATGATTCTTCGTTATCAACTATTTATCAAACGTACAAATCTAATGAAAATCTTGTCAAATTAAAGAGAGTCAAGTAAGTCGAATGATTTCAATATGATGTATACCATGTTTCGTAGTTTAATTTTTAAAAATTAGTTTATATATTTTTCTTTTTTTCCTTTCATTCAAGACAAATCCATTTGGAATTGATCAAGTGTGGAAAAACTATAAACGATGCTTATGGATTACAAATATTTATATCCACTGCTATGTCAATCGTATTTGTCATAACATTGCTATACAATGTATATGCTATTCTAATCACAAAAACATATAACAGTAGTATAAAAGACTTCTATGCGCATTTTTATTGGTCATTTTGTTTTAGTTTCAAAGTATTGATCATATGCATTATGTGTGAGAGAACGACGGCAGAAGTAAGTTCTTATTAACAATACCCATTCGTCTTGTTTTTTTCTTTTTGGAAAAACATTCAAGAATTTTTAGCTAATCGTAAGAGTATAATGTATATTGACTTTTTATTTAATTCATTTTTCTATATGCCGTAATAACTGGAGACATTATTTGCGAATTGTACGAACCATCGAGCAACAAAAAATTTCGCGATGAAGTAAGAAACGAATTTTAATAATAATCAATATATATATATATATATATATATATATACATTTCTAATTTATATAATTATATTTCTTTCAGATACATAATTTTATATTTCAACTAACCCAAAGTCGTTTGACCTTTACCGCTAACGGATTTTACGATCTGAATCATTCATTTATATACTACGTTAGTTGACAATATGATCATCTATTGATTTTTATTTAATATATTTCATTTAATAAGAATTTTAATATATCCTAATGGTGATTTTAGATGATTGGTTCTGTTGCTACCTATCTCGTTATACTTATTCAAGTTGGAGATAAACCTAATATATTTTTCAACAATACGAACTATAATTCAACATCGAAGATGTAGAAAATAATGTAAATGTTTCTGTGTGTTAGACAAATTTATCGCATATTCTGCATTATGCCTTTCCACCTTTTTTTTTATCCTTAATAAGAAAAAGAAAATGGAAAAAAAAGAGAGAGAGAGAGAATAAAAGTGAGAAAAGATAATATCTGGGTAATGAATTATTTCATATTAGTATTATGAAGTAATATCTGTAAGTTAATTTTATCGAATCGATCGTACACTTAAGGAGAACAATAATTCCCACTCCTTTTAACGCGAACGTAGGTCATTTCGATAACCAACACAAATGTAATAGGACATAAAATGCAAGGCAACGAATTGAGAATTGTTTTGTAGTGTCACGGTAAAACTCAACAAAGAATGTTCTCTATTCGATTAGTTTCTAAGAATTTTTAATAACAAATTTCCTCGATATGATCAGTTTTGTTGAAATAATAAGTGAGCTGAAAAGTAAAAATTAATTATAAAATAATATAAAACTATTTTGTTTTATTCTCTCAAGAAAATATCTTACGATTAGAAAAATAATGTCATTGTCGACCGAATTCCGTCGTTGCATCAAACCAATGATATTAATGAACTCGATTTTTGCTACCGGTCTTATAGAATTTTACACCAACAATATAATCAACGTTATCGGAATGATTTATGCTTTATTTTCTATTATTTTTTACGTTTACATAGCAAGCGTAACTTCATTTCCATCGAAAAAACTTCAAACGAATCAACCGTTCATGATTAAAATAACATATCAGTTATACGTTTATAGCGATTATATTTTTCAAATTCTTACCATTGTTGCTGGGATATTAAGGAGTAAGGTAAACTTATCTTATTGTTCATTAATTTTCATTTTTAATCTTTTCGCTACAGCGGTTCTTTCAGAGAAAAGCAAGTCGATAGCATTTGGCTTGATTTTTGGCTCCATTCCTATGACTATAGAGTCACCCTCGTAGTAGCGAAAGGGTTAATTTTATTTTCATCGAAATTTCTATCTTATATATCCTTATGTTATCTCGTGTAGCAGATAAGAAGTTTCACAGTGCAATTAGAAACATGTATTCGAACAATGGGTCAACTTAATATACCAATTAAATTTTCTAAATATTATTGGCAACAGTGTTTAATTATATTATTATGGTTTATTTTCTTAATAACCATTGCCATAGTTGATTATCAATGGTTCAAATTATTCATTCAAGATTTCTGGTCAGTTTTGCTAACATTCTACATAGAACGTTATCCATTTGCTGTATCGACAGCTGTTGATATTACTTTCCTATACTGGATGATGTAAGTAAATCATTTTCAACAAAATATTTACATACAAACAAAAAAAAAGAAAAAAGAAAAAAAAACACCTTAAAACATTAATTAGGTTTATCAAAACAAGATTCGGTGAATTGAATAAAGTATTAAAAAGCATGCTAACTACTACTATCGATTCGCCGCAACACAAAAGAGTTCTTCGAATGAAAAATAACAGAAAATACGATTATACGTCGTACGATATTCATCGAACTTACAAATCAAACGAGGACCTTATTAAGATGAAAAAAATCAGGTAATTACTGTATAATCTAATCTTATAATGTTAATTTAAATTAGTTTATAAATTAGTTTATATTAAATTTCTTATCGCAGAGAAATACATTTGGAACTAATTAAATGTGCAAGAAATACAAATGATGCATACGGATTACACATTTTAATGTCTATATCGATAGCATTCGTTTTAACAACAACTGTTGCTTATAATATATACAGTCACATAACTAATGGATCCTATCTTACGCAAACCACACAAACTTTTGTTTATCTATATTGGATGTTTTATTTCGGGTTTAAAATTGTCATAATAAGTTATGTTTGCGGAGCAACTGTTAAAGAGGTATCTTTCTTATTATTATAATTTGATCTAAAACATTTTTAAAAAAATAATTATTATTGTTATTATCATTTTTTATTTTCTTTACATGCGACGAAAACCGGAGATACGATTTGTGAATTGTACGAGCCATCGACCAGCAAGGAATTTCGTGCTGAGGTATTATTTTTTCAATTAATAAATCCAATAAATTTACAAAATATGTAAATGGAATGGAATGGTTCCGAGTGCAAAGAGTTAATACCAATAATTTAATTATATTTTTTAGATTCGTGACTTTACGCTGCAACTTCTTCAAAATCCATTGTCGTTTACAGGCTGTGGCTTTTTTTACATCGATCATACATTGATACGTAACGTTCGTACGAAAATAATTTCTACTTTCCCATATTCTTCGTTAAGGGGCACATCTAGTGTGACCGCCTAAGAAAAAGATGATTTTTGGGAATTTTTAATTATATAGGACTAAATAATAATTATTTTTAGGTGATCAGTACTGTCACAACTTATCTCGTTATTTTAATTCAAGTTGGCAACGTACCACCCCAAACCTTCATTGAAGATGTCAAATTATCTACCGACGAGTTTCAAGAAATTTAAGAGATCATCTTTATGCATATTATTATACTGTGAACACATATTATTTTATATTATAAAAAGAAAAAAAGAAAAACATTAATTCTTCTGCGTTCATTTACATTAAAAAAAAAACAAAAAAATAAAGAGAATTTCTTAAAAAATTTCAAAACGTTTCAAGAATGAAGTATAACTATTTGAATCGGTTTGATATCTAATTTTCTGATCGGTTAACAAGTAACGATCGATTGTCACATACTCACCCCTAACAATTTTCCACCAATTAGAAGGAAGATAGGGGAATAGAGGCTCATCTCAATTACAGTTCCCTATGCGTTAAGGGAGGGATAAGTGCAGATGAAGGCGTCAGTCCGTAAAATTCGACTAGGTAAGTACCTATATAACTCGATGGATAGTAACATAGTAATTACACTACGCTTCAATACGAATCCTTTAATAAATATAAAAAAATTCTTATTGCATAATTTTTAGACTAACATATAAAACAATCTTAATTTTAGACAAAAACTTATTTTTATTTATTATAAAACAAAACAAAAAAATATAATCGTTTATTGTTAAAGCTGAAAAACTGTTCAATCAACCCTCGTATAAATGTTATTTTTACAGATGCCTTGTATTGAGAGCCTTTATCTAATATTGAATTATAGTTTAGCTATAATAAATCAATACGATAGCTTATTTTTTATACTGAATTTCACTTAGATGGTAATCGTCGATATGCGAATAGTAAGTGGAACGTTTTCGTGGTAAGTAACCCCACATTGGTGACGACGTAGTACGAAGAGGAGTTGTTCGAACACACGTTTTTGTTAAGGGGATAGTATTAATTGGGAATTAAGGGCGCGAACGTCGGTGACTGTTCGAGGCCACCTGCTATACTATGGAAGAATCGTTGAGCCAAAGGGATTGATTTATCGCACCCATGGGCATACTGGAAAAGAGAATGTAGAGGGATCCTATCGAGCCTTTCTTATCTCACCCTCGGTTGAGAAATTATTTCATCGAGAGTCTTGTATTGTTAGTTAAACTACCAATAAATCATCCGGCTTCTTTTAAAATTAAAATACAAAATAAATATGCCATCTGATTGTTAAATTTTTAGTAATAATAATAAAAAATTACAAATTAATGATAAAAAAATTATTTATAAAAATATTCTTAAAAGAAAGGTGCAAATATGTTGAAGAACATATTGATTGAATATAATTTTCCTATTTATCGTAGGTTCTTCTTATCAACTATATAAAAATGCACCCTCTATTTACTTGACGGTAAAAATGTAAGCATGTATAAAGGGGCTATGGTACGTAGGGCGTGTAAACCATATGGGATGGATTAGAAATGCTGGCTCTCGAAAAAGAAACGTAAACAGACATTGTAATCCTAATAATCCGCAAATATCGTTTATCATTCTGAAGCAGATTTATTTTAGTACCAAAGTCAGCCCTTACAAAATATCAAGGTCTCGTTTTCTCCCTTCAAAGTTTAGGGATGTTTTTACCCAGATGTCCCTAGGTTCCATTTATCATTTTATACAGTGTTCGACACTACCAATAGGACACGTCGATAAGTTATCAAAATAAACGCAAGAGATAAAGAAGGTTTAACAAAAATGTATACGTGTATATATACACACATGCACATGTATAAAATAGCTTAATACATTTTTATTTACAAATTTATAATTCCTTAATTATACGAATGATTATTTTGGCTTTCTATATTTTAACATGTTCTTTAATTTCTTCGCATTTAGGCCATACGTTTTCAATCTAGATGCATCCAATGCAGCTATTTGACTATTTGGATCGTCTTTTCTATTAGCTTTCTTTTTGCCTATTTTAGATTTACCTATTTTTTGAACATGCGAGGTATCTTTTTTATTTGAATTTGATTTATTAGAAACATTTGCTACCGTTTTCTCAAAGTTTTTCTTCTCGGTTTCTGAACCAATATTTGATTTTCCGATATCATTTTGTTGATTATTATTATTTTGTATTATTTCATTATTAACAGTATTGTCTGTTTTTATTTTCTTTGATTCAGTTTCATTAGAATGTCTTTTTTGTTTCTGCTTTCGCTTTTTACTATTTTTTGACTCCGTAGTGTTAATATGTGTTGTTTCTTCATCTTTATCGGATGAATTCGTAGTTTCTTTCTTTTCTACATTTTCGTCAATTATTGTTTGAACAGAATCATTATCATTATTATTATTATTTTTCATACCTTCAGATTGAGTATTAGCAGGCGTAACGTTATTCTTCTTTCTACGTCGACGTTTCTTTGTCGTTCCATCCGTTGTTGGTTCATCATTTTCATTCAATTCTTCGGGCTCCTCTTCAGGACTATTAAAATTAGAAATAATTATATTTAAAAACAAAATAATATATATATATTATTTCAAGATATAAATATATATTAAATATGAATAATACTTACGCATATAAACTTCTAAGAACTTTACGTTTCAGTGTTTCATTTTGAGACTTTTGCTGATACTCTTTTACTTGGTTTCTTTCTATGTGTTCAGGCTTATACTGTAAAGCTTTTTTCAATGAACACCACCTATTTAATTCTTTGTCATCAGCTGTTAGTATCTTATTAAAAAATAAAATATTTTCATGAAATACTTGAAATAAAATGACTTATCCATATTTATAAATTTGTACAAATGATATTTACCTCTTCAATGGTTAAACCATAATCATTGGGAACAACTTTTCTGTATTTAAATCTACATGGTAAATCACCGATCATATCTTCATAATCTAATCCATAATATTGATCGAAGTATTCTTGATAAGATGGATGACTCGTTGGATCAAATTTAGGTTTTTCTTTTGCTATAATTTCAGCAAATTTACTACGTCTTCTTCGTTTCTTCTTTTTCGTTCCTTCCAATAATTCTGATTGCAAATCCTGTGTACCATTATAATCTGCATCCATCTAATATCAAAGAGTGAAAAATTAATCCACTGAAACATATTACAATTTAATAATAATATTATATAAAATCGTTACATTGAAGTCTGGATCTTCGCAATGCGGTGAGTTATATTCAGCAATTTCATCAACATTCGGATCATAGTCATCCCAGTTTTTGTCAACCCCTAATTCTTCATCGATGTCTGGAAATTCTGGCTTCATATCGTCTTCTGGCGCAGCATAATATTCTTCGTCAAAAATTTCAGTCATTTTTCTATCGTGTTCGGCCGGATCAAAATCTCCTTCCAAATCTATACCATTGAAATGTATGTCATCATTTCCTGTAAAAAAAAAAGCAATAAATCGTCAATCTAATAACTCTTAATCACATTAAATATCATCTCAATACTTTCAATCATTTCTATACCTGTTATTTCTTTAAGTTTTTCTATTTTTTCCTCTATTTCTTTTCTTTTCAGTGCTTTTAATTGTTTCAAATCCTCCATTTTACGCAACTTGTCTTCTTGTTTTCTTTTTTTTAACTCGGCTCTTTTCTGTGCTCTACGAGTATCCTTTTTCCTGAGCGTGCTCTCCATTGTACGTGGATACCTAAAAATAAATTATGGATATATAAATACAAGAATAATATTAAGTAGAATTAATTATTGATAATTGTAAACCTTTTAATAAATTCCTGATCAGGTTCTTCAAATCTAAAATTGTATTTATATTCAAATTCTTCTTGCTTATTTATTTGATTTTCATCTTCAGACAAATTTTCATCGCTATCGTGAATCATTTCATTGTAACTTAAATCTTTAACAGATGATTCTTGATTTAAGAATTTATTATTAAGCACGTAATCTCTTAAAAATTTTTCATTTGAATTTAATTTAGGATCATTCCAAAAGTCACGCAATGGTTTCAATTCTTCTTCTTCTTTAGGATCAATGTTTATTTGTTGTCCTTTTAGCCATTCTTTATAAGTCTCTTCTTCCTGTATAATAATAAAACACATTATTGATATTTAGGATGATTTTCTTTTAGAATGAATTAAATAATTAATTAACCTGCTGCTTTTCTGTTTGACTTTTTTCCTTCGGCTTTAAAAGTTCTTCATCTTCATCTTCATCATTAAGCGCTTTCTTAAAACTTTCTTTAAGTAAACGTTGTTCCTCAGAATATGTTGGACCTTTCTTCTGTTCCGCTTGAATTTCATCTTCGCTGTCGCTATACTTTCCTTCCCTTTCAGTTATGATTTTACGCTCATAATCTCTTAGAAACATAGCTTTATCCTTTTTCTTCTTCTTCTGTTCTCCATTTTGATCTGCTTCATCCACTTCATCTTCTACGTTATTAAAAAATGTTATCTTTTTATCATAAATAAGAGGATCCTTTTTTTTTAAACAAGCTAACGCTCTATAAAATTCTTTATCAAATTTTTCATTCAGTTGCTGTAATTGAATAGATATAAAATTAATTAAAGATACAAATTGTTATTATAAATATTTGCATTAAATCATCAAAACATACATTTTCTTCTTCGCTATCATCTTCAGAAGAACTGGAACTAGAATGCGAATCTTCTTCTTCTTCCTTATCGAAACTTGTCACAGTACTTAAATTTACTCCATACTTTGTTTTCACTAAATTATCAATAAAAATAAAAAATATTTGATAGTATCTAATAAAAATGATATAGAGCAACAAATCAATTTATGAAAATTCTTACTCTTATTAAGTTCTTCCTTTTTACGAAAATTATCATAATTCTGAGCATAATCCGTGTTTATTTTTAACTCCTCCTCAGAGTCGGAATTATCACCGGTAAACAATGCTGACATTTTTATTTAAATTTATACACAATTTACTTTACAAATTATTAAACAGATAAATACTTCTACACACTGCACATGCTACAATTTAGATATTGAGCCATAAACTAGATTAAATTAGGTTAGGTTGAACGAAGTGCGTCTGTACAATGTCTCGAGCGTACTGACATCTACATGACCTTGTTTAGCAGTCGGTAACACATTATGTATATTAATTAAAAACATTTATTTTGTATGCATATATATAACTATAATAACAATATCCTCTAATATAATTAAATAATATTAATTGAAATAAATATTGAATTAATCTTGAAAATATATTTTTGATAAATTACAGAAAAAGATGAGACTTTTTAAATTTTCGCGGGTTTTCTATGAATGACACGTTAATTTCACAATAAGCTTATACCTCTGTCATACATCGCCATGAAATAAGATAAACTAATAAATTATTCATGAAAATAATAATGGTGTACTATTTAATATTTAAGTGACAATTATCAAAGAAGTTATTATCTTTTCGATAAACTATAATTTGCTGAATACGTAAAAACAGTGTTTCTGTATAGAAAGAAATCAAATATTGAAAGTTGTTTTTACAGGTGACTCATACGATACAGCAGGATCAACTTAGTTGTCAAATGATAATTCTGGATATTTGTAAGTTATTACAAAATTAAATTTGAAAAAAGAAAGATTATTAAAAAATTTGATTTATTTTCTTGACTGTGAAAGGAATAAAAATTTATTGTAATTATTCAAAATACTGTATGACTTGTCATCTTTTTTAATTAGAAACACTAAAATGGACGTTCTAACCAAACTAAGAAATACTGTGAGCAATACTATTACTAATACTGTTCATAATACAGCATATGGTCTCTCGCAATTATCCAGTGTTCTTCCTGGTAATCCTGTAACTAGAGAATTTGAAGTGACTGCTCATATAGCTAGTGCAGGACCAGGATTATTATGGAAGATTTATAATGGTTACAAAAAGTCAACAAAGCAAGCTGCTGCTATATTTGTATTTGAAAAACGTATTCTGGAAAGATGGTCATCAAAAACAGATAGAGAACTTGTGTTAGAAACATTAAAGCGAGGAATAATGCAATTGACTAAATTAAGACATCCTCAAATATTAACTGTACAACATCCTCTTGAAGAATCTAGAGACAGTCTTGCATTTGCAACTGAACCAGTATTCGCTAGTTTGGCTAATGCATTGGGTAATATGGAAAATGTTCCACAACCACTTCCTTCAAACCTAAGGAATTATAAATTACTTGATATTGAAATACGCTATGGACTCTTACAACTTGGCGAAGGACTTGCATTTTTACACGGTGATGTTAAGCTTTTACATAGAAATTTATGTCCTGAATCAATAGTTATTAACTCGCATGGAGTATGGAAAGTATTTGGTTTTGATTTTTGTGCCTTGAATCAAAATATAGATAGTAAACAGGTAAATAATATTAAATATAAACCATAAGTAAGATTAGATTTGTATATATTTATTTATTATTATATATTTATTATTATTTTTAGCCAAGTTGGTCATATACAGAATATGATCCTACCACTCCATCTGTAACATATCCTCAATTAGATTATCAAGCCCCTGAATGCATATTGGCAAGCAGCAATAGTCCATCAAGTGACATATTTTCTTTAGGCATGTTAATTTATGTTATACATTCTCCAGATAGTCGACCACTTCATGAATCGCAAAATGATTTGTCCAGGTGTAAGCGTTTCTTAGAGAATTTTAAAGGATCTGCTGTGTCGTCTAAATTATTTTCAGTTCCAGAAAATCTTAGAGATACTACTAAGCTAATGCTAAGTCATAGCCCTGAATTAAGGCCTGATCCTCATCAATTTATTAAAGTAAATATCATTTTACAATATTTTCTCTAAATATTAACATAATTATATATCATAAAAATGTACTTTAATTTTAACATATGATCATATCATTTTAGATTGAATATTTTATGGATATTGGAGTAAAAACATTGAATTATCTGGACAAATTATTTCAATGGGATAATCTCCAAAAGTCACAATTTTATAAAGGTCTTCCAAAAGTTTTGAAGCAAATACCACATCGTGTCATACTTCATAGAGTATTACCATCATTGTATAAGGAATTAGTAAATCCACCAATGATCCCATTTGTATTACCAAGTATTTTGCAAGTTATGGAATCTTGCGAAGTAGAAGAATTCAGAGAACATATTCTTCCTAATTTAAAACCTGTTCTTGCGTTAGAGGATCCACCACAGGTAAATGTTTTTTTAATAATATCGTTACAACTCATTTTTATTAAACATTTCTTCTAATTAATTTCATTACTTTTTTCAGATCAGTCTCGTGCTAATGCAACAAGTAAATTTACTTTTAAAATTGTGCCCTGCGGATGTTATTAAAAGCGATATAGTTCCTATGCTTACACGAGCTTTAGAATCGGGGTGGGAACAACTTCAAGAACTTTGTTTAACGGCATTGCCAAATATAGTAAATATGATTGAAGGACCAGTTATGAAAAATGCAATATTACCTAGGATAAAAAAGATTTGTTTAAATAAAAAAAACCACAGTAGTGTAACTTTAGGAATTCGTGTTAATTGTTTATTATGTCTTGCAAAAATGTTACCAAGTTTTGACCGTTGGTTGGTTTACGATGAGATATTGCCACTTCTTCAAGAAATTCCTCAAACCAGAGAACCTGCTATTTTAATGGCTGTTATAGGTATATTATTATTTATAGTATACATTTTTCTCTATTATATCGGTAATTAAATATGTTTATTTGCTTTTAGGAATATATAGATTATTATTAACACATAGTAAAATGGGCATTAGTAAAGAAATATTAGCAACAAAAGTATTACCCTTTTTGTTGCCACTATGTGTAGAGCAAAATCTTAGCTCATCTCAATTTGAAACACTTTCTACATTGGTGATTGATATGATTAATAGAGTAACCACAGAACACAGAGAAGCTCTTAAGCAATTAGACGCCGTAAGACGTGAGACGCAACAATTTGAAAAAGAATTATCGGCAACAACACAAATTACATTCCCAGAATCAAATATATTAAGCGATATTGATGTAACACAACAAAAATCATCTACAAATGTGCTCAAACAATCTATTGTCATTGAGAACGGATTAACAATGGAAGAAAAGTTAAGGTACAATCATAAAAAAAGAATGTGATATTAAATAAAAATTAGTTTATATACAGATAACAAAATATACAACAAAAAATATATATAATACTTTTATAATATTTATTTTTTAGATTGGCAAAACAACAAGAAACTCATCAAAGATTACAATCTCAAGAATCATTAACGCCAAAAGCAATTTCATCAACTTCCAAAGCTCAACCTAAAGATCTAACAGCAACGTTAATGAAAAATAATTTAGATAAATTAAATTTATCGGCATCCAAGTCTCAAAATTCCCAACCAAATTACATTGGTCCAAATTTAAATACAACATGGAATAATCATAATGCAAATCAATTAAATTCACAATTATTAACATCGTCAATGTCAAGTCAAATGATGAATTGGACTGCGAAAAATGCAGCTTCACCTATAAATTGGAATTCAGCTCAAACTTCATGGAACATGATGACGTCTCCTAACAATTTAAAGTCAAGTTGGGCTTCACAGGCGGAATTTACAAAGATAGCAGAATATGGGTCAAAAGTGAATTCTGAGATACTTCAACCAATGGCTCCACAACCTCCTAATTTACAAACACAAGCAAAAAATAATTTATCTAATCAAGATATTATGGACCTACTTAGTTAGTGAATAGAAATTATGTGCAATATTAAATTCACGATTAGAATTACGAATAATTTGTTTAACAATGAAAATAATCAGATAATCGACAATTTTAATACATTTTAATAGATTATTCTAGTTATTAAAAAATAACAAAAAAATAATAATAATAATAAGTTTAAAAAAATTTTTAAATTATAACGATGCTACAAGTTTTGTGCTAAAAGAATTTATCATAAAATTATTTAATTATTTTTTTTTAATTTAATTTTATCATTCAAATAAATTTGCAACAAAATAACGAAATCGTTGCTAACTAAAATTGTAAGCACTCATGCCAACAATTCATATCCATTCATATCTATTAAATACTTATATATACATAGTACGATAATTGATATTATATGTATATATATATTTTACGAAATGGGATTTATTTAATTTTTTAATTTATGTGATAGATATTTATCAATATGTGACCATGTTAATTGTGATCAATATAAAGGATTGGCGTAATCTAAATACATTACTCTCTTTCTTGTTTTTAATTTCTACATACTTTATCATATAAAGCGATATTATTTATTATATTAATTTAAAAAAAAAAAGAAAAGAAATGGGAAGAAGTTAGAGAAGTAAAATAATGAAACAGTAAAAACGTTTCTCGTAGAAAGAAAATATTTTCCTTATATCTTAACGTAAGTTAGAGTTCTCTTTTAACGAAGAACTCTTAATTTGTAAAAATAGAAAAAGAAATGATTCAAAAGTTCGTTCGTGTACATACATAAAAAGCAAGTCCAATTAGTCTGACTTGAGAGGACAAGAGGACAATCCACTCGACGGTTCTATTTCTATGAAAAGGAATAGTACTCGTCGTAGCGGTGCGTTACTGGGTGTATGTACTCATATATAGTATATAGAAAGAGAGAGAGAGAGAATCACTAATTGTTCGACCCTTTTCATACTTTCTTTCGCAAGTATGAAAACCATAATTGCCGAGAGAGAACGCGTGGCTCGTGCGAATCGTAACCGTTCATGCGTTCATTCATCGAAGCCAGCCTTCTGTCATAATGCTCACCCCCGACAAGCGTCGGCACCCCTGCGTCTAAGGGGTGGGAATTACTAGCAAAAAAGAGGGGGTGCCTACATCCACCCCAACTTCAGTTGCGAACGTGCGCGTCACCTAGTCGGAGTTATTCTTTTTTCACGTTGAAACACCCGTACCAAAGTCCTATTATCCTACGTCGAAAAGTCTACCGCGTTTTATTTAGATTATTTATTAAACATTTATACCTTTTGCCATTTTTATCAATACATACGAATCCGAATATCGAAATATCGGTTTGATATTTTTTAAATGATTAAAATGGGATAGTACTTTCATAAAAGTGTCTGCTCCCGTGATGTTTGTAATTTTATCCGGTACGCCTTTCAATATCGATTCCAGTAAACTCTACGGCTTACCATTGCCCTTCTCTTCTCCCTGTCAAGAACTTGCCTAGATTACACTATCGCTCTTTTCGTCCTTTTATAAACCATAACGATATTATCCTCACTAGGCCCGATATTTATATAATATATATGTAAACGTGAACACGCCTTTGAATATCGTTTACTTTTATAACTTTCTGTAAATTATCTTTTTTTTATGGGGATTTTAAAGTAAATTCTTATCACAATGGGAAATTATCGGCTTGGGAAGGTGGATGTATACCAGTGTGTATCGTATGACAGGAAGAGTGCAATAAACGTAAGTGAAGATTTCTTTTTTATTTTCAAACAAATTCTATTTCAGGATTTAGAATTTAGAATTTACGGATTGCATTAAAAAATCTCCGGTTTTTGATTTAATTTATATTAATATATATATATATATATCGTTGAAATAATAACATAATAAATTAATATATATTTTCATGTAATATATATATAATAATATTATAATAATATAATAATAATAGAATAATATTTGAAATTGTTTAATAAATTTAGTAAAATGTTATTTATTCGTAATATATTTTATATATTATGCAACGCACTATTAATTCACTTTTTTTTATTAATGTGTGTATGTGTTTTGCATGTATTATTTAAATAGTATTCTGTGGTACACGCAACTCTTCGTTTAATTGCAGTTAAGTTGCAGTTGCTCTTTTTACGATATCGGAAATTGATAATCTTTAGCGTTACGGTATAATTATAAGCAGAGTAAAAAATATACAAGGTCTGCGCCATTATGGATAGAATATTTATTAATTAAAAAATGCAATTTGATTTTTATAAGTTATTGCATTATCTGCAATGCATTATTTTTTTTTTTATTATAAAATAATATCTTTTATTGTATATTTCTAACAGCGAAAAATCAGTAGTCTTTACGGAGTAAACGAATAAAGAGAAAGTCAAGTTTCCTTTCAACATCGGATAAAAGGATTTTTTGTTTGTTTGTTTGTTTGTTCTGCAGATATTCCGAAGATCGAATGCCCAGAATGACCACAGAAATTTTTCAACATGGCGGTAATGAATCTGTCTCATCTTGTGAGGCAACAAACGTAGGGTGTGAAACGTAGCAGAGAAACACCGTACCGTACCGTTGTAAATTGGACGAGACATACTTTGAAAATATATTATTAAAAAAACAAACTAACAAAAAGAATAAGAAAGATTTGATTTATTCTGTCTCGAGACACACACGTAGAGAAAAATATAAAAATAAAGGAACAGATAAAAATATCATTCATCGCGAAAGTTTCGCGATAAGGAAGAAGATGTAATAACAACTTTATTTATGAAAACAACCAAATAAAATCGGTACTAATTTTCTTAAAATAAAATAAAATAAAATAATTAGTAATAAATTAAACAAAAATAATGGAAATTACTTAAACGATAAACTGAATTACATGGAATGATGATTTTTATAGGAATAATCGTCTGTAAACAAAAAAAATAAAAAAAACAAGTCGAAAAAGTGGAGATGATTTGGTCATTCGAATGGTCAACGCTAGGAGTATTGATTCTTCTTCTCCTTAACTGTGGTAATTACTTGCGTGCTTATTCGCGCGGTCATTAATCCAACCATAGTACTATACCCTGTTGTATTAAATAAAATAAATAAATATAGTTTGAAAGAAAATCTAAACCAAATATATTTAAGACAGATTTGAATGAATTAATTAGGTACATCAAGATCGATCGCGAATATCAACGAGCCAATTTTACTCAAAGTCATAGTACCGGCATCTCACGTAGCATTGTCCGGAGATCTAACGATTTTTATATTAGAATCGTCGCAAGAAAAATTCTCAACGGTTCCAAACGAAATTGAAGAAACAGAAAAGGATATTACCGAAGAAAATACTACTGAAAGTTTTCATTCGATTACGGAAAATCCTCTCGTTTTAAGGTACAAATTATCTTCTTTTTATTTTATTTCTCTTCTTTTTCTTGTGTTTTAAACCCTTTCGCTACTACGGGTAACTCTAATCACCAGCCACGACGGAGCCAAGGAATGCAGCCAAAAGTCAAGCCAAAAGTCAAGCCAAAAATCAAGCCAAATGCTATCGACTCGCTTTTCTCTGTTCGCAAATAACTGCAAACGCTGCTTGCAATGTTTCAATTATTTTTCATTTAAAAGTAATGTTACAAAAAGTCGTTTTTGAGACGAAACGAATGGTGAAAACTGGGTGCGCTTAATGTTCGCAATTTTCGATACTTTTCGGGACTCTGCGGCGAGGACCGCTGTAGCGAAAGGGTTAAAAATCGAACAAAAATTCGTCCTCGAATTTATCGAACTGTCACGACCTCCTGCATCGAATGATTAAATATTCAATGTATTTCTATAAATTCGATATATACATCGTAGAGTATTATTTCTGAATGGCCTTAAATCCGAATTAATCGGCGAGTTTCCATTGGATACATTACCGGATAAAGGTGAAAATGTTACTTTAACTATACCATGTGGATATTTTTCAAGAGGAGGAACTTATACTTTGCAACTTGAGTATAAATTTTCTACAGTACCGTCAAAGATAACTGATATCGCTGATTTGTCAACCATTCAGGTATCCGATCCTTCAATTTTACATCTTATTATATTTTTATATACAAATATTAATACTTCATTTTCTTCAGATGAGCAATGCCTTAGACGTAAAGTGGCCAACTCCGTCGTTATTTTTGGAACGTCAAAGATTCACGACTTATCCAAATGTACCAATTTCAGTAACGTTAAGGTACAACGAAATATTTTGCGAACCTTCAGAAAATGTCCCGGCTGCGGCTTACACTTTACAATTAATTTATTGCGGCTCGAGTACAGTAGCCTGTGATCCACAAAACAAAAGTCGTGTTCAAGTAAATACAAAGATAAATCTAGATACTTCTAATTGTTATTAAAAACAACGAAAAAGTAATATTTGATTTTGTCCTAGGTACTTTATCACGAAGAAATAAAAGGATTCCCAAAGCAAAAGCATATTATTCTACATTGCGAATATTTTGGACTTGCCGGTGATTATGCTATAAGATTGAAAGCATCTCCAGATAATCCTAATGCACCTACCACGAGTGCATACATCAAAGTAAGCTAACATTTCTTTTTATTTTCAAAGTCGTTGTATTATGTAATACTTCATTCAACAAGCCTTTGGTCTGACACGTTATATCTGATCTTGTAGTTCGCTTTTATTGGTTAAATAATAAGTCGTATAAAAATGTTTTTAACGTAAGGTTGATTGGTCGGAAGAGTTCGTCTTCAGTGTCCATGCACGATCGATTTATCCCTGTGAAGGATCAAGAGGAATATCGGTTATATTCGAATATCCATCCTGCCGGCTTCAAGGGGACCGTGTGCGAGTTTATGGTCGCCTTAGAGCCAATGTTCAATCGCTTGCACCACCTTCCACCCTTCATTACATAGCGGAGCTCAAAGCTGTACCAGGGAAACACACATTGACCTTCGAGTGTGACATCTTCAAGGAAAAATTTATCGAATATTGTTTCGTTTATGTCAGCCAAGCCATCACAGGAGCGATGGCTGAAGTTAAACTTTCTTGTATTCCAACTTTCCCTTTTAAAGGTAAGAAATATTTATAAGAAAAATTCAGTTGCTAATAATAATTCGCACGTAACATATGTTTTCTTTTCTTTTTCGTAACGTTTAGAAAACGATGCCGGTGGTTGGGGATCGTGGAGTCCTTGGACACCTTGCAGCAGTTCCTGCATAGGTGGAATTAGAAATCGTTACAGATTTTGCGACAATCCTCCGCCGAGATACGATACTAAATTTTGTCAGGTAAGATTAGTTATTTTCCATTTATTCAATCGCAAAGTTTCATTTGTTATTCGCAATAGTTTTCACTTTGTTTTAGGGTAAAGCCATCGAAACTGAATCGTGTGGTGGATCGTTGTGGCTTGGTTTACGAGATGCATGGAATATGGCTGATTGGGATTGTCACCATGGTGCTGAATTAGCAGCTATACGACCAGAAGTTACCGCACAGATCGGAGTTAAATGTCGTTGCGGATGTTTAATTGCTCTTAGTGAGGAAACATCGAGAAAAATTTTAGCAGCTAATACACAGGCCTGTCCTGGCCGATCGTTTTGGTTGGTAGAGGTGAGTTCTATTCGAAGATAAAGATTTGTCAAGTTCGATATTCATTGAAATTTTCATTTATAAAATCTTCATTTAAAATATAGGCAAGGCCAAACTTTGTAGTCAGACTGCACGTAGATCAGGCACGATTTCCATGTCCAGGGCAATATTTTCGTGTCCGTGATGGTGATTCATTGAGTGCGAATCTTTTAACAGATATAGCTTTTGATAAGTCTCTTCCTCCAACGAGAACAGTTATTTCTACTGGTGAACATTTACTATTAGAATTCTTCAGCGACGAGATAACAACGGCTGGCGAATCTTGCGTTGGTGGTTTCCTAGCTCATGCTGTTATTATTTGTATGTAATATTTCAAAACGATTTATATATGCAAAGTTAACAAATGCGTTTTACTTTATTGTATTTTTTTCGTTTGCAGATAAGCCACGGGAAGGGAACGAAACGTTAATGTCGGTGCCTTTTAAACATAATTCCACGTCCGTTGTCGGTGAATGGATATTTTGGATGACACCCGCCCATTTAGTTGCGGCGTCTCTATTAATGTTAATATTTTTCGTATCTATTTCTCTAGCATTGCAATTTGCCTTCAAATATAGGAAATATCATATAGCCGAAGATTTGGATACTTTGAGCGAATACTCCGGTGAGTCCTTAAACTTCGTGAACGTTGATTTATTTTAACATCAGTTTAATCTACCTTTTCTTTTTTGTTAGTATGTAGTGATTCAGGACCATGTACAGTGAGACGCGAGAAGACTTTATCTTCCGCAACTTTAATCTCCGAAGTTGTTTCTTTGGTCAGATTATCAAGAAGAGGTACACCCAATCATACGAAACTTGAAAGCACATCATGCGGAGCGGAAGAGGACTATGATAGTTCTGAGACTCAAGCGGAGTACGTAATATCTTATAGATTAAGCTTAATTCCTAGATAAAAATCTAAATTAAAAAAACGAAATCTTGTATATATATATATATATATATATATAATAGATACGAGGATGAAACTACTGCAAAATCAGGTACACTGAAGTTAAATGACTCTGAAGCTAGTGGCTCACAAAATACTATAGTTTCTAGCAAGGATATTACCGAGAGCGTATCTTTCATGTCGAATATCGTTTTTGTTGGTCAGCCTGAAGTGAAATATGCTCGACCTGTTAAGTAAGTATTCATTGACGTATGGAGAAAATTCTTATTATGGGGAGGAAGATGACAGAATAAAATGAATTTTTACGTTCCTAGATTACGAAAGTTAGGATCTCAAAGTCCTACGTTCGATCAAGATTCAACTACGATAGATGAGAGTAAAATTCAAATTACATCGGACGATAGTACGAAGAACGCAAAGCTTCGTCACTACGATCCAAGCAATGTTTTGCAAGGCAAGGTATGATTAAAATTATTTCAATAATTAACAACACATCAGACTACTGTTGCTAGATTTTCAATTGTTACTATAGGAATTTTCTCCTGTACGAATGTATTCTAATGTCCCCACTTTACGTACCGGCAAGGAAACGAAAGATCGTAGAAATCGGGAACGTCTACTTCACGGGCCAGGATCGGAATACAGTCTAATTAATCACGATATGGATTTGGAGTTGGATTACTATGACTACAATGTTGCGAACGCAGGTGCTGTTCCTGGTTCCTATCTGGGTATGGACCCAGCTTTCTTAGTCTGGATACCACCATTGTTGTCTTCGGATTCTGATATCATTCCCATGGAAAATATAGACGGTCGTCTGATGGAAGGGCAACTAGGAAAGGAAGGACTGGTGCTAGATACGGAAGGAGCTACTTTAACTCCCAGCGAGTACAGAAAAATGAAATTGTTGAGAGCTGGTGAATCTAAATCAAATTTGGGTCATTCTCCTAACGCCGAGCAACTTAAAGAGGATTCTTTAAAGAAATGTGATTCCAAAGGAAACATTCTCTCGGATGAGGACTCCTATGATGGTAAGGAAATGTTGATCGAACGATTACTTCCTATTCATCGAATACTCGAGGATTCTAGAATCAGGGTGAGCGAAGAATCCTTGTCTGGGCAGGCAATTAGAGAAAGAATGATACTTCAGAATATTATTCCAAATCGACTTTACGATAATGCAACGTCAATTTCAAAATCCGAATCGGATATCTCAACAGAGAAGACTGCTGATCAATCGTCGGGTGAACACAAGCAAGCGAATCTTCCGAATTCATCTAAAGATAATAATCGGGTCGGCATTACCAATGTTAATAATGTCGATAATAGTATCCCCCAAGTAGAGGATAAAGATAAGAACATAAAATCACCTTTGAGCGTTAAACGTAATCGTCCGGATGCGAGTTATTCCAAGTTGTTGTCATACGTTGGATACAAACCCAAAGTTAGTACTGTTCAGGATGATAAGAAGAAGAACGACGAACTAATCGATGGAAATATTCAGAAAAACGAACAGAATACGGATAAAACTAAGGACAAGGAGAAATCTAAATCGTTGCTTTCTAATCTAGATTTAACTAACGTTATGCAATACAAGTACAAAGATTTCACGCATTTCACTAAACCTTGCGAAAATAAAAACAATCTAGATATTGTAAATATTCCTATGATGGAATTGTCACGTGGTTGTTTAAAATCTCCGGTTAAAGTTCATAAGCAGGTGGATAAGAAAAGGATAGTTGTGCCGCAAGAAGAAATTCTAAGTCCTGATTATGGCGTTGAAACCGATATGAAGGACGAATCGCACGAGTCTTTTTACGATTTAATTCGAGAATCTGAGAATGAAATTAAATACGCGGACGAGGACGACGAATATATCGATAATAAAGCCAGTACATAAAAAGAATTCTAATCAAAATATAACACAAATCAAAAAGGAAAATCAAAGAAATTAAAAAGGGATGTTTCGCCGTACTCGCCAACCTCCGTCCCAAGAAATTTCAATCTTCGTGATCTTATTAATTTCATATGCCAAAGAATTAATTTTTAACTGTAAATATTAAGTATTATACACACACATACACACACACACACACACACACACAGTGTCTCTACCTATCGTTACAAGAGTAAGAAAGAAAAAAAAATGAAAAAAAATCAACGTATCAATAGCACACTGCAATGATTCATAGAAATATTATTAATCGTTCTTACAATTAACTAAGATCGCGATCGTTTCCTAGATAAGGCATTACTGTATCCATTGTAAAGTACATCGTTACACTCAACACTTCAAAAAAATATTCGCAAATAGCTAGGAATAGCCACGGGAAGCGATATTCGTAAAAGGTTAATATATATTCCAATGAAATGAAATGAACTCTATATATAAGTACCTATTATATAAATATATATATATATATATAGATCGCCATACTTCTTCTATTTTGCTGAACTTTCGATACGTTCAACAGCAAGATTAAAGAGAAAAAATTACAAAGGAAAAAGAACAAAAAGAACACTAAAAAAAAGCAGAAATTATTGACTGTGCCTTAGGAGATTAACGAATTGTTGCTAATTGTACTATTTCATGAATTTTCTAGTAGGGTTCATTGAAGTCATTAGATTCCCAGTAAACACATTTACGTAAATTTGAAGATCAGTATGACGTCGCGCTGTCATCATTTACGTAAGAGTGAAATTTTAAGTCAGTTCACTGGGTTGTTAAAAGTAATAGTTTATCGATGCTTCCTTCTAGAATGTTAGACATTTTCAAATTTCAATTTCTTAATTAATACCCTAAGAAACGAAAAAAGTAGTACATCGTACAAACATATCACGAGGCGTTTAAAGCCTTATTAGATTTAAATATTAGAAAATCATCGATACCTCAAAACATACTCCAATTACATTTCGCTTACATCCAATTATAATATACTTGTTGCTTTATTTACTTGTGACGATTTGAAAGGAAAAAAAATATTAAGAAAAAATAAAAAAAACAAATATATACTTATATATTGTATAAGAAAAAGCCCGCTTATCCTTTCTGTGGATTAAGAAGCTGCTCTGTAACCGCGATTTGAGCCTGGACTTAAGAGCTCGGATGCTCGAATGTTTTCTTTTTCCCAGTCATTTTGTATAGTGCGGAAACACGAACCCTTAGCATACATTGCGAGCGTAAACTAGAAGCCTTTGAGATGCAGGATAATAGATGCATTTTGCCGCAGGATGTTGAGAATAATCATGGACAAAATATATGACCAACTTCGAGGCTATGAGAAGAATGGGAAAGGACGTAGAGATACGATATAAAGTGAAAAAGAGAAAATTGCAATATCTCGATCGCGTCATGAGAGACCCAAGGTACAAGATTCTGCAACTGATAATTCAAGGAAAAATTGTGGAAGCAAGATCTATCGGAAGGAGAAAAATATTCTGGTTACAAGAACTTGCGAGAATGGTTTAAAGTCAAGTCATCTGACCTATTCAAAGCAGCAGCTTCCAAAATCAGGGAAACAATGAAGATAGCCAACCTCCGAAATGGAGATGGTACACGAAGAAGAAGATATTGTATAATTTTTCGAATAAACTTATGAAATAGCATATTGAGCGCAGGGCGCTTCCCTCCATTAATTTTCAACGGCTTCATATGCAATTTATACATTATCCCTTTAATCGATTCTTGGTCAGAACGTATCGAAAGTATCTGTAAATCAATAGAGGAAGGAATCTTTTCATTTTCTTCGGTATCGAACGAAGCCTTCGCAAGGCTCCTCTGTAAAGTCCTTTTTAAATTAAAAACTAAAACAAGGCTTCTGCTTGAGAAAAAAAAACACGTAATTAAATAGCGAAGAGTTTTCGTACATTTCAATCAATCAAATCGGTTGAACTTACCATACTATTAAACAAAAATATTCGATGGTAAAGATATGTGTTTGAATGATTATAAATAATTGGCAACAGAGGAGCCTTGAAGATTGTTTTCTTCATAAAATAATAATAACATAATGCTAATATTAATTGATATATTTTAAAATCAAATCGTGAGGAATTGAATTGAAGTTAACTAACTATACGTTATGGTCAAAGTTCCTGACGTGTTTATGGGAAAGCTAACTTTCGACGCGAGTATTGGCGATCTAATCAATTTCTATCAAATATCAGAAAAAAGTACACTTTGTATTTCGAGATGAAGAAAAAGTTATAAAACTTAGAATCCGTTAACCGAGCTCGTTTAGATAACAAAAAAAATAACGAATGAGTTTAGATGTAATCTATGAAAAGGCAGGCGAATCTGCCTTGAAAAGAATAAAACAGAAAAAAATGGATTATACGATAATTTAACAAATTGATCTCTTTACTACGTAGACTCAGGCCAAGTTAAAAACAAAGGATGAAGAATGAGTTACCATAGAGGGAAACTCGTCCGAATTATATAGATTTTGCCTTAAGACTGCCATAACATGTTAGGGAGAGAGAAGAGCAATATTATTAAAAAGAAAATGAAGAGAAAAGAATGAGAAAAAAAATATAAAAAATAATAAAAAATAAGAACACCCAAGATAAAATGACAGAAATAAACTTTATGAAAACTGTATATAATAGATTCTAACATAAAGGTTTACGCCTGCGATCTAATCAGATGTATGTATTTTAGATATGTAAGGGTTAACGCAGATTATATGTATTTGATCTTATAATGAAAAAGAGGGTACAAATTACAGATCTATATGTTTTTAGTGCATTTATATAGATATATATATACATACATAAATGCATACATGCATACATGCATACATACATCAACATTTACACATACACGCACACCAAGTAAGAGACGTTCACCGGTTGGGACACGTATTTATACGATCTAAGTGTATATTATTTATTTATTTATTCATAATATTTTCGATTAATCATTTTGCATTTTATCCGATGATATTACCGCGTTTTAATGTTTATACGCATGCGATATAATTGTATATGTTATGGCATTAACTTCATTACTTCAACCGAATTAAGATTATACAATTGGTGTAGTCATTTTTCGCCACCTTGTGCAATATATATTTCAAGAGACCAATCTCTTTCGCGAGAAAAAGAAGATAACGAGTATACTAATACTGTTTTTTTTCTATTAGAATCAATGTTGTGTAACCGATGTAAGAGATCTGTTCGAATTTATATGACCATTTTATTTTATTTTTATTTTTGCCTGCTTAATAATCGATTAAGAAAATAAGCAAATTTTGTTTCCTAAACTTATCGAAATACTCATCCTATTTGTGACCTGTCTATAAAATAATAATACATAAGATAATCCTCCTTTTATACTAATCATTCGCGAAAATCATCTGATTTTTGCTTTTTTTTAATATCTTCTTGTACCTTAATAAGCTTTTATCGTTTATCCTGCTTTATAATAAATTTATTAAAACTTTTGTTAAAGCCGATCGTTTTATTTGTAACTACATGTATTCTTATAAATCAATATCAATCACATTTTAAACCTTATTCAGTTAATTAATAAATTAATAGATTCGTTTCGCGCGAGTGTATGTGTATATGTCTGGCGTATTTATCTTTCTAATTAGAATTAATATTTTTACTTTTATTAGTTGCAATTAAACGAGGTTTTATATTCATTATAAATAACAGTATGATTTTATTTATGGCGCCGAGAGGCAGCATTATATCATTAAACATTTTTCTTTCTAAACGAGATGAAGAATATTAGATGGAACTATTAAATTTAAATCGAGACAGATGAAAACTACTTTATTTTTAAATAATATAAATATAATCGAGTATCATGGAAACCAGCGAAATAAAATCATACAAGTAAGTATTTAATTATATCTCATGCTTGTCACAAAAATGATTACAAATATAAAAAAACACGTAGATTCAATACTGTCTTAATAAGTATAAGTTATGCGTACCTTTCTCCTCGAAATCCACTGTTAGACTGGTTTGAAATAAGCTATTAAAGTTTTTTTTTCGAAAGCTGTTTACATGTTTATCGGAGGGGATTAATTCTATTATTCTCGATTATTATCGTCATTACACATGCGCTGCTTGTAGAATATCTTATTGTAAGTGTATGTGCGTGCACATACGTGTCTAAATCAAATAGAAGATTTATTTGAAAAGAATTAAAGTTATTGAGACGTTCTTTAATTAATATTTCGGGATAGTAACGACATTCGTTCGTGGCATCTATCTAAAAACATATTAAATAAAAATACATCGAAATTATTTTACATTTTGAATAACGTTAGAAAGAATATTATGCATAAACCAATGTATAAGTGTTAGAACATTCTTAATTATAAGAAGAGTGCATTAGAGTAGTAGACATATGCTAAATAATTGTTAAATTA